>JAJTVD010000127.1:0-13980 GCA_022432975.1 Begonia masoniana | reverse complement strand
GCAGGTCTCGGGTGGTCGCCTTTACGTGTGATATTAATAGAAGGTATCATTTTTTTTTTTTTTTTTTTTTTTTTTTTTTTTTTTTTTTTTTTTTTTTTTTTTTTTTTTTGTGGGAAAATGATGGCAGGAGCGAATTGAAGACCCGAAGCCGACCCAGAAAGACTCCGCGTTTTCGGGAGGTGACAGAATTCCGTCGTGCCAGCGATAGGAGCTAAGCGGACGGGCACTATGGCGTTCGACCATACCTTCATCGCTTCCATTGTTTGGAAGAGGAACGGAGAGGGACTAAGATCACCCCTAGCAGCACCGAGCTCGGATGAAACGGGGGCTTCATCCTAGGCGCTGCGCGCCGATGAAGCACCGAAGAGCAAATCTCTCCTGATCGCTCGCGGAGAGCGCGTGCCGAACAAGAAGAAAAACTCCTTTGCAATTCCAAAAATTCGTAGTTATAGCTAACGAATACCGAGTTACATGAGCGCTTAAAATACTGAAAAGAAGCGAGGAAAAGGGACGAGGAGAACGCGTCTGGAGACGACGGCAAACGGCTACATTTCTAAGCGTTGAGGCTTCTGCAGGAAAGGCTCTTGGTCCGGTTTCGTTGGGCAGCAAACTCTACGGGACGGTGGTTCACATGGTTCAGCTTGTTTTCCTTGGTCCAATCCGGTTAGCAATTGGTTCCACCTTGGTTTAGATCCCCTTTTAAAAACTATTACAAAAATCATTTAAAAGGCCTAAAGTTTGCCAAAATAAAAATTTTAAATTGAATTCCCCCCTTTATATTATATTGTTATGTCTTTTGATTTGGTTCTTTCTCTCCTCGTTATTTTAATTATTATCCATACATTAAATAAATTAAACTTAATTCCACAAATTGTTGGTTAAAGGGGGCATTGAAAGTCGTCCATAGTGAAATCTTCTCAACAAGTACGCTAGTGTGTTTCAAGCCCATTGGATAGAGTCATTTTTGCTCCTGATTACATTTGTTGGTAGGAAGTTTTGCCAAAATAGACAATTTTACTCTTAATTCAAAAATGTTTAGTCATTTCTGTCGCATTTTATATAAAGTTACTGAGTAAGCTCTTTTCTCGATGGAATACGAGATTCTTGCCGATGAAGAACATTTTTGATTTCTCCAGTGTTCTTCTCTGTTTTTTTTTTTTGAGCAACTACGAGGGAACATTCTTTAATGACGAAATTTGTAGTAACTGTCCATGATATATTTGTTGATTTAAGTCACATTGAAAAAGATCTACTAAAGGTTTTGGTAGCAAGATCTTACTATATGTTCTATTAATTATGTCATTTAGTTTTTACATGGCACTATATGTCTTTTGTATTTAAAGGTTCATCTTCAAAGTTCAATAATAATATTCTCTATATTGTCTTTTTATTTAATGAGTCTGTCATGTAACATATTTTTCAGATAAAGAATATAAGTAAAGGAAACTAAAAAGGTGGGAAGTTTTCATATTCTTATATTAATGTTTAAAGGTGATGTGGTTTTAGGCGGTTCTACGGACATGAGGAATTCACTATTATTCATAATAATAGTGGACTGCGTGACCCTGTGATTTAAAACTATGTTAAAATTCATTAAAAAAAACCATAAGTTGGATCGTTAGTCTAAAAGAAATTTATTTTTGAGAAATACTGTAATTTTTCAAAATGTAAACAATTTAACATTGAGAAAAAATTATTAGAATTAGGTTGTGAAGTAATAAAAGTGAAAAACCTTTTTGAGCCAGCAAAGTTTTACTCAGTACTCCCGTATGATTCTTAACAGCATCTTAACTCAGGATCAAGTAGTTATTATTCCCGAAGACTTGATACAGTCGAGTATTCTCTGAAGATCTTTAACTTAAAATCTCCTGACGTGGGGGTCTCTCTTACAAGAATAACACCACTCTTTATGTTCTAGAGAGCGTTTCTCAACACAGGGAGACGGTATCTCTTCCCGATCTTAGAAAACGGTTTTCTAAAACCGAATACGGAAAGGTCACACCTTTTCTCTATAGGGATTTTTTTTTTTTCTCCGTCTTCCACGTTGTTAGTTTTGGTCTTTCTATGTCAAATAACCTTTGCCAATTTTGATAGGATCTGTTTTAAAATTAATTTTTAAATTATTTAATCAAAACTAATTTCATTAAAAAATAAATCTTATCTAATCCAAATCTAATTTGATTAGACGTGGATTTATCTAATAAATCAAGTTATCAAATTAATATATAATCTAAAAACAGTTTTTAGGGAATATATTTATGACACTACTTTTCAAGACAATCTCATCTTATGAGATTCTTCAGATCTATTTTAAATAGTAAACAAACTCTAAGTCAATGTGTAGATCATATTAAATAATAAGATTTTCAGAATCTACTTAATTCAAATTTCAAAAATTTGATTTGATAGTTTGTTACCATAACTAACTTTCAATTTGAAGATCAAATCACTCTGATGAAGATTCTGCAAATCTAATTCCAAATCACTTAAAACTATTTCATCTAATGAGATATTAGTACCTAGGTAGCTTAAAGGATTCAAACGTATGCATTGTGTTAATGTTAAGAAGTGAGAGATTCTGACTTGAGGATTAGAGCAGAATCGGGAGGAGATAAATAGAACTGCCCAACCCACTCTAGATTCTGAATAGCTAGATTGAGGTTTAACGTTTGTTTATGAATATAGGTGAACAAACCCCGAAGTAGCTCTTAAACGAGCATTTGCAAGGATCCGGTAAGTAAAGTAGGCTGCGCGTAGGGCTAATCACAAACGTAGGTTTAGTATGCTGAATATTTCTAGGTCCATGCATCATGTTTTTGTTAAAAGTCCGAAATGAATTTCATGCAAGGAATGGTAAGTCTGAACGGTATGCGACAGACAAAGATTAGGAACTAATCCACCATTTAACTATGAAGGGATATTTAGACATTGGAGAATTGAGCCACTCCCAAGGGAAACATGGGATCAGATCAGCTGTTAAGGAATTCATCCGGCCCCTTAATTGAGTATGAGGAGTAGACATTGGGGAGAGAGAATTGTCCACGCCCAAGGCGAACATGGGTCTGATATGATATGAGCGAATATGTATGACATGAGAGGAGGAAAATAGAAACGAGCATATTAGGAGGTTTAAGATCAGAATTTAGTCATTCATATATGCTTTACTTCTTAGCTTAGGCATAAAGAGAGTTTTTGATGTAGGTGGAAGAAGTGTTAGCAGGTTGTTCGATCATGTTGAGGAATAGTGGACGTTGGAGGAGTGCATCAGGCCTCGACGGTAAATGATGGGGACGGTTAGCATGTGGTTTACAGAGGTAGAGGTTTAGGGGACATGATTTAAATTGAGTAGATGAGTTTTAGTAAAGGAGATACAGGTTGACTCGTTGTTCGAGAATTTCTGATTTCATGTCTTCTGATTTTGCTCAATACAAGGACTTGGAGTTATGAAGGATTGTTTGGTAAAATGTTTAAGTTGTTAGTATCGAATCTTCTCGGGTATAGACAGGTGTTAGTCCATTGGGGGAATTGAATCATTTGTATCAGGGATCTGTGAGAGGTTTATGCGTTTGTTGAAAGGAATTGTTGATGTCTACGGACGAGGGAAGTCTACCGGTAGAGTCCTTTTGTCTCCGGGCTGCTCATCGGAAGCGTAAGCATGGTCTTCCGGCTGAGTCCCGGCAGAAGAAGTTGTAATGGAAGTTCGGGGAGTATGTCTGCCGGCTGACGTCATCGGAAGAAGTAAGTATTTGTCTTCCGGCTGACGGTCTCGGCAGAGAAGTGTAGAAAGTCGGGTTGAGTATGTCTCCGGCTGACGTCATAGGAAGAGTAAAGTATTGTTTCCGGATGCCGTCATCGGAGAACAGTGAATGGGAAGTCAGGGGAGTAGGTCCCGGCGAAGTCATCGGAAGAGGAAAGCATTGGTCTTCCGGCGGACGTCACGCAGAAAGAAGGTAAAGGGAAGCGGGTGGTATGTCTTCCGGTGACGCATCGGAAGCGGAAAGTCATTGTCTTCCGGGAGGAGTATAGGAGAGGAAATAGGTATTTTGTCGTGTACTGACGGAAAAACAAATAGGTGATTTGTAGTTTTGTATGATGAGTCTTCGGTTCTCTATTCTGCTTTTGTTGCCCTGTCGCCGGCAGATGACTTCAACACTTCCGGATTATAACCCAACAGTATATTCTACAGTTCGTCTAACTCATAGTGTGTAACATGATTTTCCGCTGCAAAAGTTTTCAAATGTTTTGAATGGATAGAAAATGTCAAATTTGATGTCGAATGAAGTTTTAAAATTATCGAAAATTTCTTAGTCATGGTCAAGTAATGAGTAGCGACCGGGTCAGAGAATTCGGGGCGGTTACAGTATGGTATAGAGACATGTACTAAACCGTCAGACGCTTACCACAGTGCCAATCGTCGCATGAAGGATACTCCCAACAACTGTAAGTGTTTATGTTAGCTGGAGTTATAAGATGTTATGAGGATAGAACCTTGTGCAGAACTTTACAATGGCTCTAGACGACCGGGAGAGACCAAGATTACCTAGGGGGATGCCAAACTTGAGGAGGAGAAGTTCAAGTGTAATTAGCAGCTGACGGAGCTGATGGCAGCAGACAGACATTGTTGCGGACAGCAATCTGACCAGGTAGGTGTGTTAGTGGAGAGGGAAAAAAGGAAAGTGCCAATTCAGGTCAAGTCAATGAAGAATTCAGGGGATAGATTTCGTAGGGCTGCCACCACACAATTTGATGGAAAGTACATCTAACCGATTGTCGCGAGGAGTGGCTTAGAAAGAGAGAGAGCATGTTCAGGGTGCAGTTTGGAGAAGGAGAGAAAGTCATTTGCAACGTTTCATCGAGCCGGTGATGCGCAACTTGGTGGGAGTCGTGGAGTCAAACCGATATCGAAACCATGCCGTGGTCGCACTTCAAGGAAGTCTTTTACGAGAAATTAATTTAGACAATGTCCAGAAGCTAAAGAAGGCTGAGTTGTTGAGCTTGAGCAGATCTGGGTCTGGGGCAAGAGTACAACAGACATTGAGTTCTGTCAAGGTTTCTGATACCTAGTCATAGAATGAGGACAAAAAGTGTTTTCATACCTGCCAAGGTCTGAAAGCCAGAATTTTACAGAGGAGTAAAGATTCAGGCATCAAAGGTGTCATTCAGTAATAGGGTGTTACGGCAGTGGAGGCAGAAGAAAGCGAATGAAGTGTGTGGACCAAAGGAAGCCCCGCGAAAGTTCTTTCGCCCACCACAGAGAGGGATAAAGAGGGCCTGCTGAAGGCCGGGGAGTCAGGGTCTGGAAAAAGGTACCTGATGCCAAGGAAGTCCTCAGTGCATGAAATGTATGCAGACCCACCGGGCGAGGTAGTGTGGGATGGTAAGTGTTAGAACTGTGAGGAGTTTGGACATTCGCTAAGAGTTGGCCCGAAGCCAGAGTCCTGCGATGTTTAAACTGTAATAAGACTGGCCCGTCATCAGAGACTGGACCCAAAGTTTGAAGAGTGGCCCTGCTAAGATAAAACCGAGAATTTTTCCCGGATGGGAGTCGGGGAAGAGGACCAGCCCCGCTGTTGTGTCAGGTACGTATGGTTAATCTAGGAGTTTTTACCTTGACTAGATCAGGAGAAAACCCATTCTTTTGTTGCGTCTGCTATTGCTGATAAGTTAGATAGTACATCCAACATTCTAGATGTATTCATGTTGCTTACCCTCTGGGAACATTTACATTCCAACCAAGTGTGGCATGATGCATCGTATTAGTAGGGGACAAAATTATCTGCTGATTAATGTATGGATATAATGGGATTTGATGTAATCTTAGGAATGGATGGGTAGTTTAAAAAACCACCGCCCTAATGGATGTAGAACTAGGATAGTTAGGTTCCACCCCGTAGTTGAAACATACCTTCCAAGCTTCAGAGAAGAGTAAGGAAAGTCTGTTATGACTTCTTTAAAATTTCGACCTTCACCAATGCAAGGGGTAATTGTGCTTCTTGCAGGTTATAGTACAAAATTGTAGGTAAGGCAAATCTCAAAAATATCATTGTTGTCCAAGACTTCCCTGAAGGGTTCTAGATGACATTCCCGGTTTGCCACAGAAGAGAAATAGTTGTTGTAGATGTCTCACCCTGGCGCTGAACCTGTGTCTAAAAATCCCTAAGGTTGCACGCAGAAATCAAGGAATTAAAGAGCAGTTGGAAGAGTTGTTAGAGAAAGGGTTATACGCCGAGCTTTTCACCGTGTGGGGGCAACGTCCTTTTTGTCAAAAAGAAGGAGGATCAATGCGCATGTGCATCGATTATAGAGAAATGAATAAGTAACTGTTAAGAACAAGTATCCCTGCTAGGATATGATTTTATTTGACCAGCTCAATGGTTGCAAGGAGATTTTCTCTAGATTGATATGAGTTCAGGGTATTATCAGTTGAAGGTTAAATTGAAGATATCCCAAAGAACGCCTGTTGCACAAGGAGGGCATTATGAGTTGTTAGGTCTTTGGTTTGACAAATGCACCAGCAGCATTCAGGGACCTTCATGAACAGAGTGTTTCAGAGTATTGGGGACAATAGTTGTCATGGTATTTATAGATGACAATTCTAATCTTTCCAAAAACCAAGGAGGAGGCATGCAGAAACCCCCCCCCTAAACTTAGTGTTAGGAGTACTGAAACGCAGCCCCAATTATACGCCAAGTTTTCAAGGTTAATTTTGGTGGACCAAGTCACTTTTTAGGACATGGCATTTATGGAAAATGGAGTATGGGATCCAGTAAGGGTCAAGAGTTAGGAATGGCCCACCGAAGAAGCCACCGAGATCAGGAAGTTTTCTTGGGGAAGACTAGCAGGATACTATAGAACGTTCATTGAAGGGATTCAACGATGCACACCTCTCCTAAGTGACTAGGAAGATGAAAGTACACATGGACCGATGAATGTGAACTTAGTTTCCAACTTTGAAACAGAAACTGACATGCTCCTATTTTAACCCTTCCAGTGCAAGGTGGTAAGTAAGTAGTTACTGTGATGTGCATCCAAGATTGGTCTTGGTGGTGTGTGGATGCAAGTGAAAGGTAATAGCCTAGGCTTCTAGACCGTTGGAAAAATCATGAGAGAATACCTACACATGACTTAGAAAAAAAAGTAGTGCTGTGGTATTTGAAATAACATTGGAGACATTATTTGTTAGGGACAATCTGTGAAATATTTTCCGAACCCTAAGGCCTGAAGTACATTTTCCACACAGAAGGAACTAAACATGAGGCAACGTAGATGGGTGAATTGTACAAGACTAGAGCTTTGAGATGAAAGTAACATCCCGGTAAGGCGAATGTAGTAGCGGGATGCGGTGAGAAGAGTGACAACATCAGTTCAGCATTGCTACCTTGACTTACCATTAGCCTAGAATCTGAATCCTAAAGTTTAATCTAGAGGCCGTATACAAGGAACAGCTATACTTAGGCCATAACTTAAGACTACATATTCTGAGAAAAATAAGGGAAGCCAGTTCAAATGAGATGAAGAGAAGTACAAGGCAAGTATGGATTCTGCGGGAACAATTTAGGGGACCTAACGGTTCTTACGATTGGAATTATTACGTTTAGAAAACAGCGGTTTGTACTGCCATTTATGGAAACTTCGGAATGAGATTCTTTCGTGCGGCGCATTCTTCTAGCTGCTCAGTTCACCCTGGGAGTACGAAGAGTATAAGGACCTTAAAACCAGCATTACGGTGGCCAGGTATGAAAAGAAGTGTGGCAGAACATGTTGGATCATGTGTGTGTTCAGCAGATTAAAGCCGAGCACTCAGAGAACCCTCAGGAACATACAACCTTACCAGTTCATGAGGAATGGGAACCACTAACATGGATTTTGTTGTGGGAATACCTAGGACAACTACAAAGGACATGATGACAATTTGTGTGATAGTTTGACCGTTTGACCAAATCATCCCATTTCTGGCCTGAAGACGCGACATACTCGATGGATCAACCTCGGAGTGTATGTTCAGGAAGGTTGTTAGATTGCATGAGTTCCAAGAACCATAGTCGGACCGAGATGCCGATTGACATCTCAAGTTTTGGACGAGTTTGCACATAGGCAAATGGGGTACTCAGCTTAGTTTCAGTGACGCTTCCCCCAACCAAAACAGAGGGCCAATCAGAAAGCAACCATCCCAAACATTAGAGGAAATGTCGGGCATGTGTTTTGGATTCAAGGTTCGGAAGCAGTATGTGCCCTTGTGGAATTTCGATTTAAAACAACGGTTTTCAGGCAACAATAGGAATGGCCAAACGTCTGAAGATTATATGGAAGAAAAATGTAGTCACCTTTGTCTGGGATGAAGTTGGGAAGCCACAGTAGTACTTGGTCCTGATGGTGCAGCAAAATGTTTGAGAAGGTGCTCTCATCCGTCAGGAGGTCTTAACAGCTCAACGCGACGAAAGTTAATGTGACAGAAGACGCAGAGAGTTAGAGTTTGAAGTTGGTAGTGGAGGTTTTTCTTAAGGTATCAACATTCAAAGGAGTGAAGATTTGGGACGAGAGGGAAGCTGAAACCAAGATAGTTGGACCGTTCTCAATCTTGAGGAGGATTGGGAAAATCAGCATATGAACTGAATTGCAGACTCTATGGAAGGAATCCACATGTGTCCATATTCTATGCTTAAGAAGTGCTTAAAGGGATCCAGCTCAGATGTGGAACAACAGACATTGAAATTCAACCCACACTGACTATGAGGTGAGACCAGTAAGGGGGGGGGGGGGGGGGGGGGGGGGGGGGGGGGGGGGGGGTTTTTGTGGGTTTGGGGGGGGGGGGGGGGGGGGGGGGGGGGGTGTTGTGTTTTTTGGGGGGGGGGGGGGGCGGGGGGGGGGGGGGGGGGGGGGGGGGGGGGGGGGGGGGGGGGGGGGGGGGGGGGGGGGGGAATCTTGGATTATGCAGTGAAGGTAACGCAACAAGGAAGTCACTGTAAAAGTCCGTATGGCATAATCAGAAATAGAGGGAGACAAAATGGGGAACGACGTGAGCAAGACATGAGGGACCAGCAGCAAAGATTGTTCAGGTTATGAAGTTGAGGAAAACATTTTAAGGAGGTAGATTGTAACACCCGGTGATTAGAATTAAAAATCTATTAATCTCTAAGTGTGAATTTTATAGAATGAAATTAGGGGTATAAAAAATTAGGTTAAGGAGTAACTAAGTGAGGCATAAGGGTAATGGCAATTTGCAAAAGGATAACGTAGTTAAGGAAAGAGTAAATGAGGGGGGTATAGCGTCATACTATTTCACTCTCGGTTTTCAGTCAACCCAGCAGAGCTCTCTAGGCGATGTCCTCCCCGAATTCTCCAACCCAGGTGAGTTTTGATTCGATTAATTGCTGATTTTAGTACCTTAGGTAGATCAAGGATCCCAACGTATGCATTTTGTAAAGTTCCGAGTGAGAGATTGCTTGAGATTAGAGCAGAATCGGGATGTTAGATAAATAGAAATGCCCAAACCACTCCTTAGATTTCTGAATAGCTTAGATGAGGTTTAACGTTTGTTATGAATATAGGTGAACAAACCCCCGAAGTAGTCGTAACCGAGAATTGCAAGGAATCCAGTAAGTAACGTATTGCTTGTGCCTCGGGCCTACATCACAAAACAGTCGGTTATGTAGCTTGAAAATATTTCTATGTCCAGCCTCATGTTTTTGTTTAAAAGTTACGAAAAGAATTTCATGACAAGGACAGGGAAGGTATGAACGTATGCGAAAAGACAACTATTAAGGGAATGAATACCCCTTAAATATGAAGGGATTTAGACCATTGGGAGAATTGATACAACTGTCCAAAGGAACCAATGGGGATCAGATCAGTGTTAAGGAATTAATCCGCCCCGCCTTAATTGAGTATGAGGATGTAAATTGGAGCATGTGTGGATGTGTCCCAAGGGAACCATGGGACTGATATGATATGAACGAATTGTATGCCCTGAGAGGAGGAAAAAAGAAACTGGCATATTTAGGCGTTTAAGCTCAGCATTATGCATTATATACTGCTTTACTACTTAGCATTAGGCGATACGAGAGTTTTGTGATGTAGGTGAAGAAGTTTAGCGGTGTGTATCCTGATCATGTGAGGAGTAGGAGTTGGAGGAGTGCATCAGGCCTCGACATGTAACGGATGGGGCGTTTCGCATGTTGTTTACAGATGTAGAGGTTTAGTGGACATGACTTAAATGAGTATATGGAGTTTTTAGTTAAAGGAGATTACAGCGCTTGACTCGTTTAAGAATTCTGATTTTCATGGTCTTACTGATTTTGTTCAATACAATGACTTGAGGTTATGAATGATTTTTGGTAAAAGTTTTACGTCTGGTAGATAGTCGAATCTTCTCGGGTTTATAGACCGGTTGTTTAGTCCATGGTGGAATTGAAATTAAATTGTTCAGTGGCTATGGTAGAGTTTATTGCGTCTGTCGAAAGGCATGTGTTGATGTCTATCGGAAGAGGGAGTATACCGGTAGATGTTCAGTTGTCTTCGGCTGAGTCAGAAGAGTTAAAGGCATTGTCTTCCGGTGACGTCATCGGCAGAGAAGTGAATGGAAGAGGGGGAGTATGTCTTCGGCTGACTCATCGGAAAAGAGTAAAGTATTTGTCTCAGGCTGACGTCATCGGCAGAAGAAGTGTAATGGAAGTCGGGGGAGTATGTCTTCAGGCTGCCGTCATCGGAAGCGTAAAAGTATTGGTCTTCCGGCGACGTATCGGCAGAAGAAGGTAATGGAAGTCGGGGTGAAGTATGTTTCCGGCGACGGTCATACGGAAGAGGAAAAGCATTTGTCGTCGGCTGGACGTCATCGGCAGAAAAGAAGAAGTGTAAGGGAAGTGGGTGCTTATGTCTTACGGTGACGTCCATCGGAGAGGAAAGTTATGTCTTCGGCTGACGTCATAGGAAGAGGAAATAGGTATTTGGTAGGTAATGACCGGGAAACGAAATAGGTGATTGGTCGTTTTGTCACTGATGAAGTCTTCGTTTCTATTTCTGCTTATTTCGTTGACAGTGTAGCCGGGCAGATGTACTTCAACACTTCCGTTAATCACACCAACAGAATTATAAGTTCTTCTTTTTCAATTATAGTTGTTTAAATGGATTTTCCGCTGCCAGTTTTCAAATGTTTTGCATGTATAGAAATGTCAAATTTTGGACTGTCGAATACGGTCGTTTTAAATTATCCGAAAATTTCTTCGTCCTGGTTTTTTTTCCAAAAAAAGGTTTGTAAATGAGTAGCGACCCGGGTTCAGATAGTAGGGGCGTTACACCATTGATATAGTCATTACATATGTATTAATACCAGTAAGCTTCGTAATAGGACTGGTTTTTATAAAATCAATTCACCTCTCTATTACATCTTTACCTTGAATATTGCCATTAGTTCTTGATTGCAATAATTAATTCAGACAAATTTATGAATTTGCGCGCTCAGTATCAATTCCTGCAATAACAAACAAGGAATCTGATATTATGGATTTCACCCTTGGATCATGTTAGCAGTCCCAGCTATTTCAATGAATTTAGGTCCAAAATACAAGGTTTATGTAATGTAACTCATACAAAACTATTACCGATAAATCAAAGAAGAAATTAAAATGAAATAGGAGTCTACTAAATACAATGAAAAGAAGATATACAATAGACCATCATTATGATAAAATTAATTGTCTTCATTTAACGGTATTATAAGAAAAAATAATTCATCTGAGTCCACGCCATATATCATATTATATAAAAGTACAATCATTTATGTCACTACATAATAGTAGGGATTATGGACTATAGTTACCAACGAAGTGCAACGTCATTTATGACTTTATTAAGTTGACGATCCTTTCCTTTCAATTAAGTCATGGATATTGGGATTTTTCTTTTAAATTTATACCAATATATCAACATTATAGTAAATTTTAAAAATTGCACAAATAATCAAGGATTTTTTTTCTTTGAATTTATAAAGAATATCGATAATGGCAAACATAAAAATTAATTATCATAAAAAATTATTATTATTACAAGCAATAAAAATGTTCAAAACATTTGCTTGTTGGGGCAACCATTATTCCCAACAACTCAACTTGCCCTAAAGCAAATAAGACATGTCTCTAATCCCTAAGCCTAGCAAGAGTTATCAAAACTCTTGGCAGACAACATCTAGGTGAGAGATTTCTTTTTATATGCTTTGATATTTTTGAATTCTTGGTTTCTTTAGAATTGCCACTGCCACCACTATTATCACCATAGGAGTGTGAGTGGTACCGTCACATATATGGAAAACGTCTAGATCACTAAAGAACTTGCGGAGGCCAAACAGCTTTCTGTAGGTTCTTCTGAAGGCAGCTATGTGTACTCCGGCTTCCATAGTCGAGTCATAAACTATCTGTTTGGTACTTTCCAAAACGATGGCTCCACCACCAGAGTAAAATACTGATTCAGATATCGACTTTCGATCATCTATGATCAGATTGAAAATCAGAATCCGATTCCTGTCGGAAATCAAATCCTACTAGAATATAAAGATCAATCTCGTCTCCTAAGATACTTGAGAATGTGCTTGACTGCTATCAGTTGATCTTAATCTGGATAAGACTGCAAACGGCTAACATCCCTATGCCCCATGCAAATGTCCAGGTCTTGTGCATACATGGATACATCAAGTACCAATGATGATGCATAGGATAGCGTTCATATCTTCTCTTTTGAGGGTGTATGCAGGACCCAAAGTTCTTAGAAAGAGTAACCCCTGACGAGGAAGGTAAAGTACCCTTCTTAGATTTGCACGTGAATACTAACGCGCATCTGTCAATATACAATGCCTGAAGACAAGACTAACAACTTATTCTTGCGATCTCTAAAAAGGCGATCCCCAATAAGATAGCTCGCTTCTCCCAAAATCTTCATTTGGAATTGCGTAGCCAAACAGTTTTATGTCTAATAATAATCCTACATTATTCCTATACGTAGAATGTCATCACATAAGAATCAGAAAACACCACTTGCTTCTCCTTGAAGAGTTTGTATACAAAAGAATCATCAGACACTGCACAAAAGCATAAGATTGCTCACATCATCAATATCATATTCCTGCCTGGATGCTTCTTGAGTCAAAAGAGGACCTATGCAATTTACAAACCTTTTGTTTTGCATCGTGTACTATGAAACCCTATGGATTGCTCCATGTAGGATAGCGACCTCCTAAAGAGGCCATTCAAAAAAGGTATTGACGTCCATCTGCCATTATCTCATAATCATACTGACAGATATGGAAAGCAGAATACGAATAGACTTAGCATGCTACGGGTGAGAAGTGTTTCTTTCATAGTCATCCCTTCCTTTTGGGTATAACCCTTAGACACCCAGTCTAGCTTTACTGTCTATTACATTCACGTCTATTCAAGTTGTCATCTTGAGATCCCATTTACACCCAATGGGTTTTTACCCTTCGGAAATCTACAAGATCCAGACGAGTTGGAATACATAGATTCCTTTCAAGTCATAGCTTCAAGCCATGCATCTTTGTCAGTAGTCTTCCATGCACATATAATGTCAATGGACATCCTTCCCTCATCGTGTGATAGCAACTGGGGGCTCACCAACGTGTGATCGAGATGGTAGTCGTACTACCCTATCGCTACGACGAAGTGTAAATGATAGGTTGAACAAAAGAGTGGGTTGTCTTGAACTTGTGGATCAACAACTGTGGTTGTAACAGGTCTAAACTTGGTAGATTGAATTCATCTAAGACAATCTTACTTTGAGTGTGTAATTGGTTATCTAGCTCATGTTCAAGAAATGTTTTTTTGTTTTTTTTTTTTTTGGCATTTGTCGATACAAAGACCTTATTCTCCTGAGGACTATAAAACAAAACCTTCTCTTGTGCCTACCGGATATCCAAAAACATGCAAACCTCATTCTTGGGGTTTCCAACTTCCGGTTTTACCTACTAGCAAAGGT
>JAJTVD010000126.1:0-13981 GCA_022432975.1 Begonia masoniana | reverse complement strand
ATCGTGTACTATGAAACCCTATGGATTGCTCCATGTAGGATAGCGACCTCCTAAAGAGGCCATTCAAAAAAGGTATTGACGTCCATCTGCCATTATCTCATAATCATACTGACAGATATGGAAAGCAGAATACGAATAGACTTAGCATGCTACGGGTGAGAAGTGTTTCTTTCATAGTCATCCCTTCCTTTTGGGTATAACCCTTAGACACCCAGTCTAGCTTTACTGTCTATTACATTCACGTCTATTCAAGTTGTCATCTTGAGATCCCATTTACACCCAATGGGTTTTTACCCTTCGGAAATCTACAAGATCCAGACGAGTTGGAATACATAGATTCCTTTCAAGTCATAGCTTCAAGCCATGCATCTTTGTCAGTAGTCTTCCATGCACATATAATGTCAATGGACATCCTTCCCTCATCGTGTGATAGCAACTGGGGGCTCACCAACGTGTGATCGAGATGGTAGTCGTACTACCCTATCGCTACGACGAAGTGTAAATGATAGGTTGAACAAAAGAGTGGGTTGTCTTGAACTTGTGGATCAACAACTGTGGTTGTAACAGGTCTAAACTTGGTAGATTGAATTCATCTAAGACAATCTTACTTTGAGTGTGTAATTGGTTATCTAGCTCATGTTCAAGAAATGTTTTTTTGTTTTTTTTTTTTTTGGCATTTGTCGATACAAAGACCTTATTCTCCTGAGGACTATAAAACAAAACCTTCTCTTGTGCCTACCGGATATCCAAAAACATGCAAACCTCATTCTTGGGGTTTCCAACTTCCGGTTTTACCTACTAGCAAAGGTGCTGGACCACCCATATGCGGGAAAGTGTCTCAAACTAGGTTTGGAACATCTTATTAAGTCCATAAGGCTGCAGGTGCATTGGCATCCAATGACATACAGAATTCATAGTGTCCATAACGGGTTTCTGAAAGCTGTCTTTGGTATATCTCCTTCCTTTAACCTCCAGTTGTAGATAACCCTAACGTAAATCTATTTCGAAACACCTTCGCTCCTCATTGGCAAACAAATCAGCAATCCAAGTAAGGGTACTTATTCTTAATTGTCAACTTATGTAGTCTCCTGTCGTCTATGCACTTTCTAAGGACCTCCTTCTCTTACAAATAAGACATGTGCACCCCAAGGGGAACTACTAGTTGCGTATAAACCCTTTGTCTACTATCCTTAGTTGGACCTTTAACTCCTTTCGTTCTACAGCGGCCTTAACGTAAGGGTTCTTAGATAACCCCGGTACTGGGCCTCGGGATATGTATCAATTACAAACCGAACTTCTCTAAGTGGTGTAATCGGGCAGTCATCCAGAATGCCTCCGGGAACCTCTCTGACTATGGGGATTCCTGTCTCGATCTTCCTTCTTCACTCCTAAATTCCTTAATGCTAGCTAAGTACTCTCACAACGCTTTTCCGTACGTAAATTTCTAGTGAGGATATAATCGGTATTTTTTGCTTATCTTAGGATATCTTGGAAGGAATAATGATCACCATTTGGGGTCTAAATCAACCATTCCGATCTACAACTTATGTGGCAATAAGGCCACTAACCAATCATTCCTCCTATATCAACCTCAAACCCTTTCACTGGTCATTAAATCGTTCTACAATACAGTTTCTTACTTCCCTAAGGCACACATCACCTTTAACAATCTTTCGATGTGTGATTTCCCTTATGGTACATAACAACTACACACCTTTCGCTGGGTTAAAGATCCGTATGTTATCCATTGGGCATACAACAAGGTTGGATTATAAACGAGGGTGTTGCCTCCTGTATCTATAACGTGTAAGCAGCAAACCAAGATCATAATGGTAGCCTTGTATTACTTAAGTCGCACCGGTAACTTTCATCTTCCAACATGGCCTAAACCTCTGGGTACTACTCTTTGCACGGTTCGGGTCTGGCGGCATGGGGCAAGTCCTCTGCTATGTCCAGCCTTATCACACCTGAAACAGCGCAAAAGCCACTTGCACTCCCCAAGAGTGGTCTCTACAATGGGGCAATAGTGGTGCAGAGTGTTCGTTCATTTTCCCTTTCCTCATTTAAAACTAAATTGACGGTCTCTTATTCCTTTGTTGTTGCTTGGTGGTCTCCTGTTCTGTTGCGGCTGCCAACCTTTGTTCTGCGTGTGTGGCGGCTGTGTAACTTTGGGGTTTCCTTGGCTGCTCCGCGCTGTGCATACTATGCTCTCAGTTTCTGCTCTTCAAGCTCCAAGGCCTTTGCCGCACTTCACCATAAGGTACATTGTGTATCCAGGCAGGTCTTCACTTCATGGTAAGTTGGCTTCAGCCTTGAAACAAATTGGTAAATCTGATCATCCTAATCCGCATATCATACGGGAGCAAACCGTGCATTAAAGCATCAAACGTGCATATGTAAATCCGTAACGAGACAGTTTGTCGTAGATTATGAATTCCTTCTTCTTGTTGCCCTCTTACTCAACTCCAGAACAGTTACTATTGAAGGACTTGTAAAGAAGGCAGTCTGAAACATCTCCAGGGCATAGCTTCGGCATTTAGCGGTTGTTCGGATCGGAATCCCACCAAGCCTAGCAATTAACCTCCAAATGAAAGACACATAGGTGACTTATCCCCTTCATCAAACCTTTGCATACGGAAACATGTCTTCTATCTTTCCAAATCAAATCGTCACCATGAATAGGATCTGAAACATATCATTAAAAACACCAGGGGTCGAAGCCGGTGAAAACGCTACCCCCCCATGATCAGAGTTGAAGTAGTCCTGGAGTTGCTTGTTCCTCTCTAGAAGTCATTAGTAGTCTCTATATGGTGCGATTGGCGCCATGACCAACCAGGTCACCTGAGCGATAGCATGCTTATTTTCCTCATTGGGCTCCTCTGTTGACCCTTAACCATTTTGGGATCTAGACAACTCATTACAGATATATCTTAACTTAATGACATATACGCAATCATAAATACTTACAGTTGTTGGAGTCGTGCTCATGTGACGTCAGTGCTGGAAGGCAAGGTCTGCAGAATCGTTTATAACCGGTTTTGCTTGATACATAATGGTAAACTACCCGATGGGGATCGCACGTAAACATGACAATCGTAATCATTTACTTTTTAATTTCTACACTGTTATCTTAGTATTCCCTCTTTTTTTTTTTAAAAAAGAAAAAATCAGAACATGTGTGGACGACCCCAAACGATCAGGGCCGCCACGGACTAGCCCGTCGTGACATAACCATTACCTAAGCCATACTATTTTTCTCATACATTTTTTCATTTTTACTTAAAAATTTAAAAGAAAGACTTAGACAAGGGACCACCTCTAACGACCTTTAGGGTCTAACTTGACTAAAATTTGATAACCATTTTGAGCGTAAAACATTTTTTACTTTAAAAACAATTAGAAACTAGACTAAAACCAGTTACTAACTTAAAAAAATTAACACTTAAAAGTAAGATCATTTAAAACAAAACACTTAATAGAATCTATACTCAAGAGAAAAAACAAACTGCCTTGGACGCTCTTAAAAAATGTTGTCGCGAGCCTCCTACGTTTTAAAAACGATCCAACGGGTTAAAAATACACCACAACAGTGCCGTATTCTCCAAACATAAAGACTCAATCTAAGACATTCCACGACACACATCATACAACACAAAGACTCTACTTTCAACGTTTTTCTATCAAATCATCCGATAACAGACTTAAACACTTCAGTCTCTTTCTAAATCAAAACAAATCACGTCCAAAACAAACATCTAGCATAAGCATTAAATTCCCTTAAAAATTCACCTAAGGTACATTAACAAAGCATTCAAAATAGTACTACTCTCAAATATATCCACTTATAAAATTTTCCTGAATATAAAATTAAATATACACCCTAAAATCCTATCTCCTTTCTAAACCGGGACCCAAAAATAATCACATCCATTCAACATTACAATCCATCAACGCCCCCATCGGATCATCAAGCCAAAACACCCTCGTCGCCACGAGCACACCCATCGACCACCTTTTCCTTGTCATCTGAGGAACTCTCACTTCACACTGTCACTACATCTACAATAACTACATTAAGCATAATGTTAGTAAGGAGCGTGCTAAACATGACATTTCATATATAGCATGACATTTATAAAAATTTTCGTTCATTTCTTTTAAACCGTTTTCTTTGCCCGTAGTCCCAATTAATAACTTCCCGTTTGTACATTCATGACCTTGCCCCGTTAGTACATTCATCAACTTGCCCTGTAAAGCACATTCATGACTTGCCCCGTAGGTCATCACATTCATCATTCTCATTCCTCATTCATCATTAAAAAATTTTCATAAAAAAATGCTTTAAATAGGAGTATTGCATTTTACTAAACATGATGCATGAGGAGACATAGACGTAAGAAAACCTATACCATGAGCCACTAACTACAAACTAAGGCACTACTTTAAAGCATCAATCTTTCCTAAACTACCGTCTTCCACAAACCTATATACATCTTTCATTACATTAAAACAATCATAAACAATGTAAGTCGTAGGGCTTCGTGGCCGGAAAGCATAAACGCTCACTTACCTGGCGTCCATCGTAAGAGAGCAACCCATCAAAAGCTGCTCCACCTACAGCATTCATAATACAAGGACATTAAAATCAATCCTAATTAAACGAACCTCAAACTTAAACTAAGCCTGGCTAAAGAAATTTCTCCCTAACACTTTAACTTCTACTTTGGGCATTCATTCGAGACGTAGGGTGCTCACAATTCACTACAGCCATTAATGGTTTTCAATAATCTCAAAAATCTCTCACTTTAAACCTAAATCCACCAACAATAACGATCGTTGAATCTACCTAATAACGACATTGATGCATTAATAGGATAAAAGCATAATATCATCAATTTCGAACTAAAACTTAATTAAACGGCACAATTTGGGTTCGGGTAACAAAAACGACACCTAAAATTGCGGCATACTGAGGTAACTTTCGCGTCGTCGGTTATCGGAACGAACGATTAAGCGGAAACGTACTCCATCTAATAACCTATTTTTACATCTGCCAAAAGGAAATTTAAAACAAACGAGGAGCTAGAGTCAATTTAGGCAACAAACACGAAACTGCCCTTTTTCCCAAAATTCTCTTTTGATTTTTATCAAATTCTATCAATTTCTTCACCAATCTATCCTCTACCAATCCAATTACATAATGTTAACTAAAACGAAGTTTCCAATTAAGAAAACCTAAGCCCTCATTCGGCTAACGTATTTTCGCCAAATTGGCATTCCGCGGCAATCACCGATAGACGGACAAAGGTGTTGGCAAACAACGACGGAGGAAGCAACCTATTTGGGCGGCGATCGGAGACTCAAACGAGCTCGCACTCGCTGCCTTAAAACCGACCGAAAAAGGAGAAACCGAGCTCACTGGTGGTCGTGCGCAGAGTCAGGCCGGAGACATGCAAGTCGCCGTCGTCTGGTCGGAAAGTCGGAAATCGACGGCGCTCGTCGGTCGTATCAGCCAACTCGCTTCTCCCTGCGAGCTTTCGGCCTTCGGCGTTCGGGTTCGAAAACACAGAAACCATTCTGTGGTGTGTTCGCGTTTTTATTAGAATTAATAATAATATAATAATAATATAATAATTAATATAATTCTATAATAAATAAACTGTTACAATTATTCTTTAATTAGTCTATCGATTCAGTCTCTCTTTTGCAACTTTTCTATTCTCCAAATATTCCAATTTAATCTGGAGTTTCTAACAAAAACTCCACCGTTTCCAAAACGGACTTATTTTGCTACTTTGACAAATTAATATAGAAAGGCTACAACGGTGGGAATTCTAGCATATCTTCTCGATTGGGTTTCTCAAATTTCACGTTATTCTACAAATTCCCGTAAATTGCTAGGGTCCCTAAAAAACATATCTGCTCGACCCAAAACGGAACCTAATTTACTTATTACCAAAATAGCCTTGGAGCGGAACCCGCAAACTCGGGTGTTACACCTGAACTTGACTCTCATATTTCTAATAATTCATCTCATCGCCAGAATCAGTCGATTTAAACTCGATCCCAGTTCCCAAGCCTAAATCGGATCGGGAAAAAATGCACCCCCCCCCCTTAAATCACTAAACCTGATTCTACTCGGGTTTGCCTGGATTTTCATGCATCGGCTGGCGGGTTTGCCCATCCGAATTTATCAGTGTCTTACGAGACTCACTTATCATGTAATAGAAGATGATCTTCCGGTAGGACACGTGGGTTTCCACGTTCAATTAAAACATCGCCCAGTACGTATGGACATCAACGGGTGAAAGGAGTCAAACAACGTGACTCATGTAAAATCTCACTAGATAAGAAACAATCATCCAGGTGAGAACAGTGCATGCGCAGATTTTAAATCACATCGGCCACTAACAAATGACAAACATCGTCTACATCCATCGGCGAATAACTACACTTCCTCCACCGGTCACAGACGCCAACATAACCTTCTCCTTTCCGGCGAAGAACTACTCTACTCACGGCGTCACTAAACGACCAAGGGAAAAAAATCACTTAATCGGTGAAGAAAATACACTTTCATACACGGCGATAGCGACAAAACTAACACACATCGCCCGGTATTGTAATACAGAATCAGTCGGTGAACTGTGCGACAACACGATAACTCTTAGCATCCGGCGAGCAAAACACTCGAATCACGGCTGACTAAAACATCGACACATCCGTAGACTTAATCTCAAGACTTCAAAATTTCCATGACTTAAACATTCATACGTATAGAAAATTAGGACTCGTTCAGAATAAACGTCTAGCGGAAGCACTAAGCAAAACAGACGTTCGATAATCCCCTTACAATAAATTCCAGACTCAGAAGTTGGACTCAGACAAACTAACACTATCCTAACATAATTTCCAGTTCTTGTATTCTTAATGACATAAGGAAGCAATAACCAGGGTCGGTATAATCGCCTCTCCAGTCCTGCAAGGTCGACATCGAGCCTCTCCAGCAACCAGCTTTAAATATCCTTTTGGAAATTAGTATATTCACCTGTGTCTCTTCGCATAAACCATAAGGTTGAACTATAAAGCCTAATGCTAGTACGGAAAGCATTGGTGACAGACATACATGAAGGAAACACATAAAGAAAAAATAAGTTCGTAAATCTTTCGTCATTCCTGCTCATTTCATCTTACATAGCATGTATTAAGGGAGGAACGAGGGAGGAAAGACAGGGGCATATGCTCATGCCACCGGGCAATCATAGGTGCGACTAGTCGGCCTCCACTTAGTGAGAGAATTCGCGAGCTATTCTCATCATCTCGGCCTCCACCAGTGGGAGAATTCACGAGCCATTACTTATCATTCCTCGGCACCTCCCAAGTGGGAGGAATCACGAGGCCAACCTATCATTATCCGGCCCCACCAGTGGGAGAATCTACGAGCCATGCTTATAATCAAAATACGGATACACCAGGGGAGAATTCGTGGAGCATATAAGCTTGTGTGAACATGTCTAGTCATTTTTCCCCCCATTCCGCGCATTAATAATGCTTCACAATTGGTTTTTTTCTTTTATATTCTTAACTTAAATCATAAAACGGAGAACCAAATGCAGCGACAAGATTTCACAGAGAAAATCATACTGTATCGAACGAGTAGAAACACCAGGTAACTAAATCTTCAGACTCAAATCCTTTCAGATCATGGCCAACTAATAGTCAAAATATCAGTGTAAACTTTCAAAAAATTTTTTTTTTTTCTAGATCCTTATGGGTAGGGCCCTAGTGGCCAGGAAATCATAACTAAATCCACTTACCTGGTCTCCTTAGAAATCTGACCTTTTATCTTCAACTTCTTCACCTAAAACATGTGCATACAGTAGTGAAAATCAAAATCCTAAAACTCTACTATAAATCATGCTGGATCTATTAGTTAAAGTCATTCCCGAGTTTCCTTCGGTCTAATACTCAGTGGTAGTCTGAAATCCAAAACAAGACCGACAGATTCGACTATTGATTAATCTAAAATGTCCCGAATCGATTCGGGAACTAAACACTACAACTCTCAGATTTTAGATATCCTTATTATAGTCGGCCATTGGAAAAAGTCCATCCAACGATAACAATGACAAGCAGAAGGTAGTGGTAATCAAATAACAGAAAATATGACAAACTCATACTCGGCGTAGAGTTGATCCAGGAAATGGCAGGTTGAAAAACCGGTCGTCGAAGGGAGATTGCTGGCAGGCGGGGTGCGAACCGGGGAAAGAGAAATCGCCGAGAGGAGAAGATGTCGGCTACAGTGGCTTTGAGTGAAATTTAAAACTTTTCCTTTTCTTTATATACTGATCTCGACTTTCCAATATTACAATATTGCCACTCAACTGTTTAAAACCCAATGTAATTTAATTAAAATTGGTCATAAAATTCATAAAACCGAAGATTAAGTATTCTGACCGTTAATATAGTAGGAAAAGTACTAGTAGTATCTCGGGTGTTTCGTTACATCACATGCAAACTCTTTACCATACATTCAACGATTTAATATAAGCCTAATGCTTAGTAGAAATGCAAACCTAACATGGATGCAGGAATGTATAATTGGGGAAATCACATGCTCGTAACGTTTTTCTTGTTAATATCTTGCTCTAATATCATTCAGAGTCATGGATCATATTCATCAATCAAGCATGGATCATATCATCATTCATAGTCATTGTTCATTATTCATCATTCGTAGTCATTGATCATATTCATCATTCGGAGTATGATGAATATTCTTCATTAAAGTTGTGTGGATAGGGGGGATTTGTGCCGGGTAAAGGGGGATTTTTGAACAGTGAGGAGTGCACATAGTTCCCTTGCGGTCGTATCCCTGGTCCTTCTCGTTGGACAGTGACATAAGCCAAACCGCCTCAAAACCTCTCTTAATTCACGGTGCAAAGTTATATTCTTATCCTGTTTCATGAGAAGACATGCTCTTTAAAACAATTTTCATATGCATAAACATTCCATGATGATAAGATGGACATGACAATTCTGCAACCATCAAGTATCAGAACCGGAGGTACCATCGACATGAAACTTTACCAATGAGAGAATTATGCATAACAATAGACAGTACATAAGGGAAACTTCTATTACCTATGCGTTTCTACATAGCAATCTTTGATGTAGGGTCCTAATGACCGAGAAACCCATTCATTCCTTACCTGGTTCTTAGCAATTGAGCCTCTCTTCAACTTCCTCACCTAAAAAATGACATTGCAGTAGTTAAAACAAAATCTATATATTCAGTTTATCACAAAGTCATATAGGATATAATAGCTATAGTCACTCCCGAATCTTAGTATAGTTCTCTGTGCAGTTTGAAATCCAAAACCAGAAAAACAGACAGATCGATACGCAATATCTCAGGGTTGCGGTGTAATGTCCAAAATCGATCGAAGACATTACTACATTCAGATTTAAATATCCTTACTAATACTCGGCCAGTGAAGACCCGCAACCTCAACACATAGCTGAACGCAGTTTTAAACGACGAAAGATAGCTACATTGTAACGTGACCGAGCACAAAGTAGCCGAGAAGCAGCAAGGGAAAACGATCGTCGAAGGAGGGATTCAGATGAAGAGGATGCGAGAGCTTGGGAGGAGAAGAAAATCGCGGGACGTTGGGATGCGGCTACAGTGGTTTAAATGAGTTTGAATTCCTTTCTTTTCTTATACTGGCCTCAAAGCCTCCATAGTACAACTTTGCACTCACACCTAGTTAGATCACATTAAGAATTAAGCCTTACATTAAAACCCTAAACGTGAAGATTGAATATCGGGACCGTTAATACAGTTTGGGAAGTCACCTGTGAAGTGGTCCGTGTGTTACAGTTGGCTATTGTAGGATCATGGTGGAGTTTGAAAATGAGAAATTTGAAACTTTGTGCCTAAAAAAATGGAATTGAACACATTTCTCTTTCCCCTGGAACCACTCAGCAAAAGGTGTTGTTGCAGAGGAAGAAGATCTCTCAAGAGTTGCAGGACTAGCTTAATGAAAACTTCTTCTAAGTAGTCTAGGTGAAGTGTGGAACAGACTGTTTAGTATTAATCGGGGGCTCAAAAGAACTATTCTTGAGAAAAACTATAGAGCTTGGAGTGGAAAAAAAACTCTTCTGTTAAATACTAGAGCTTTGGGTCGTAAGTGTCATCTCAACATATCGGCATAAATAGGAAAATTCGATTCCAATCTGATTTGGAATTTTCTGTTATTCTTTAACAGTAGTGAAAGAAATATAGGGTATTTAATAAGAGAACTCTAGTTGTGGAGGAATCCGTGCAGGTCAACTTTGATGAAACCCTCAAACCACAATCAATGGGATGAGGATGTATTTTGGATAAAGAACTGGATTCCCTGAATATCCGGGACTGATTACGGATTTTATATTATAATATGTATTGGCATTTTTTTAAATATGTCAAATCAAACCAATTTTTAAAAAAAGAAAGCTTAATTAAAATAATACCGATTAATAGGAATTTTAGGGATTTACGCGGATTTTTCGGAGTAATACGCTATATTCCGAGTAATTAAGTTTCTCGAACTCCAAAGGACGTTTTAGAAAAATAGTAAACGCAGGTCCGATTTGCGACCACGGAAGTTTTAATTATAATCTCAATAATAAGTTGGACCTATTTAGTGAAATAAGAAATTTGGAGAAAACGATCTTTAGCCGATTAACGAAACGAAGACGAAACAAATAGAATAAGTAAAGGGGTTTTTTTTATTTAAAATGGTAATTTGCAAAACAAAATTTAGAAACTAACAAATTTCTCTTCTCTCCCTCACTTTCTCTTTTTCTTCACCTGGCGTCAGAACAAGGGAGAACTCCCTCCCTCTACCGCGACGAAGTTCTCCAATACTGACCTCGTCGTCCTCCAATCGTTGTTTTTTTCACGTTTCTCCTCCAATCGACGCTATAGGTATGATTCTATAGTTTTAGACTTAAATTCCGAGTTTCGTAGAGTTAAACCAATTGGGTTCGTTAAGGGTTTCGATTTAAACGAGATTTTAGGATTCAAATTTATGAGATTTACTGTAAGTAAGTAATTTGAAGATGGACGTTCTTGGTGACGAATCTAATTGATTTAGGAAAACTATTAGAATTTGTGACATTTTGAGATTTAGAAAACGCGTAAAATTGGGAATTGAGGTGCGAGGTAAATGCTCGATAAATAGTCAATGAATTGGATTAGAACTTTAGGAAGTCCTTTTAAGGTTTTGTATATTTGGACGGTCGATAGCGGAAAAGTTTTAACATAAATGTTGGCTTTGCTTCAGACAAAACCACAACGCTCGTGGGACGGGAGCTGAGCTGCTTTGGCCACGATGTAAGTTCTCTCGTGATCTTTCTGCGATTGGCCTACACCGTACTTGAAGTCGTCGCGAGGATTTTTGGTGACGCGTTTATTACTCGCTTTGTTTGGTTAGTTAGGTTGATTGGTTCAGGTGAATTCATGTTTTGATGGTATGCTCTGCACGTCTGTTATTTTTTGTCCTATGAAACTGTTCACGTATCACGTGTTTTAAAAGAACAAGAAAATGATTTCTGCCATGAGTTTTTAAGGAGAATGACGATGTGCCTGGAGAGGGGCACGACTATTGTGGGAGACCGATACGGGTTTGTCACAATAACAATCTATTGCATATCATACAGTGATACAGGTACAGGTCATGGAAAATGGGGCTCAGCACGGCTTTACGTGTTGTAAGGTTGTACCCCCCCCCCCCCCCCCCGTCTATGGAAGAGTAGTCATGCCCGCAAGATGGGCTCTCTAGGTTAGGAAGGCTGAGATCTCACGGGAACCACAGAGTAAGAAAGAAAGAAAATGCTGCAGGCACTTTCTGATCTTAACGCATAGCATGCGTACATTTACTCGAAGCTTACTGCGATTTTTTCTCTAGATGTCTGTATGGTGTAGGTGATTACGAGGAACCATGGTGAGGAACGAGATCCCCTTCTGAGGCATGAGTCCAGTTGCGACGGAGGCTGCGGTGGGGCTGTGGCGCAGTCGACGCTTACCTGACACGTGGTGCGTATGTATAGCTTTGGGGTTTTTTTTTAGGATGTTTTGGATGATGATTGTTCGACATTTTGGGATGTTGGATATGGTAGTTGTAGGTTTACGCTTTGAGGGTTTAACGTTTTGCAAACTGTTTTTATAAATGGTGGATGTTTTAAAAAAGGAAGGAAAAGTATAATTTAAAATATACCCATGCAGTTTGTTTTCATAAAGTCTGACTACGTTTAGTAATGTTTGGACGATTATGAGGTGTGAAGTCGTTAATTGAGGTGAAATGGAGATGTGTTAAGTGTGTGTGGGGAAAAATTGCATGGCCGCTTTGCTCTCTGAATCGGATTCCAGAGAGCTGATTGTTGCTGAAAGCAAAGGCAGCTCTCGGAAGAAATTCCAGAGAGCTTGGCGACGCGACCCGCGGGAGAAAAATGGCGATCGCTCGCATAGCGGTGATGAAATCACCAGGGCGATTCGGACTCCGCGCGAGGGGCGCGAGGGGCAAACGATCGCCCCTCGCCATTTTTTTGCTCTTGGACGATCACGATCGGCAGTTTTGGGCGATCGATCGCGTTTCCCTTGTGCTCGCCTCTTTCCGATTTTTCCCTGGCCGATTGATCAAAGTTTTGTTATTATATTTAATTGTTTAAATTATTAAGTTTTCTTTATTGGTTTAGGATATGTTTAAACGATTTAAAAACTGATTTCAATTCCGGATTTGGTGTAATTCCGCTAGAGTCATTAAAGTTATATAGGGATAAAAAAAAATATACAGGAAATGGGTCAGTATTGGGGCTGCACATTCCCTCTCCTTAGACACGTCTACAGTATCCCCTTCAGTAGGAAAAATCTTTAGAACGCTCTTCTACTTCCTAGAAATCGTTCTTGTTAAAAGCTGAATCCACAAGCTCTTCCTAGAGATTGGAAAACGTTAGAAACCAACAATAGATGAGTTTTAGTGTGATCCGCATTAGGAGTTAAGACTCGATCCTCTTAGGAATCCTGTGCAAATGTGGCATTTATCTCTCAAGTAGAGAACTAAGAAGGTTGGGAGGCGCGAGATGATGAAATTAGATTTTAGCTATGCCAAGGAGGGGGCGGATAAATCAATTGGCAAGGAGCAAGGTTAGGGAACTTGTTACAAGCTAAAGGATCATCCCTTATTGGAATAAATAGGTTTACAAGAACAATTGGATGAAAATGGGATGTTGTAAGAAAACAAAGAAGATTAGTGCTAAGGGTTACAATCAAGAAGAAGGAATGATTTTGAAGAAAGATAGAACCCCTTGCACTGTTGCTAGTTAGAACAATTTAGGATGCATCGTAGCCTATGCGTGCTATTAAAACACTTCACACTTTCAAATGGATGTAAAGAGTGCGTTTAAATGGTTAATGCAGGACGAGAGTTTCTGTAGAGCTGGCCCTAGGATTGAGACTAGGCAAACCTGATATGTGTATAGACTTAGAAGGGCTCTTTATGGACTTAAGCAGGCTTCTAGACCTGGTAGGTATGTAGGTTTTGACGAACTGTCTTGTGGCAGGACATTTTAAAAGGGAATTTGATGAAAATCATATTCACCAGCAAAAGGACAATGATCTTTTAGTAGTCACGTTCTATGTCGCTGACTTATCTTTGGATCAACTAATGTCACCAAATGGTAATGAATTTTCCTCCTACATGCAACGTGAATTTGAAATGAGTATGATGGAGGGAGTTAAAATTCTTCCTTGGTTTCCAGAGAGTCAAGCTCTGATGAAATTTATTTTATCAAGAAAAGACATTAAGGAATTCTTAAAGAAATTTGGTTAGAATCTTATAATTCTTCAAGACTCCCATGAGTACCACAACTAAATTGGATAAAGAGAAAAAAACGAATTTGTTGTGAATTAAGAAATATCGTGGGTATTTTTTTTTTT
>JAJTVD010000125.1:0-13988 GCA_022432975.1 Begonia masoniana | reverse complement strand
ACAAAAATACCATTATATTAAAATATTAGATCCCGAAAAGCCGGTATTACATTAAGACACACCCCAAACCAATCAGTGCCATTGCAATATCACAATTTGCCGGCTCGACCAGCACTACCAACAAGGACCGTGGTTTAATTTTGTTTGAGCATCTCCTGAAAACTCTCTAACACACTTCGACCACTTGCACTTGACATCTTTCGTCGTAAAGCTGTCCATAGGCTTTGCTATCATAGCAAATCTCTTAATAAATTTCCTGTAATAACCAGCTAGTCCGATAAAACTTAGTACCTCCTGGCATTTCTCGTATCGCCATTCCTTCACACCTGATCTTAGTTGGATCCACAAAACATACTTCGGAAAAAACGCACAAAATTTCACGTTTAAACTATGTCGAAAATGTCCGGGTTAAAACATAGTAGAAATTGGAAATAAAAAAAAATTCAAAAAACCATGGGGCTAGGCTCCAACGCGCCGCCTGAGCTGCGCCACGGGCCTTTGCGCCCCGAGGGCCGCTCAATCGGCGCCCAGCGCCCGATCAATCGCCTCCTCGGGTCTCCTCGCCAAAAACCCTCCCACTTTTCTCTTTTCCTCAATTTTACTTCATTTTTCTTCAAGCCAACCACTCCAAATGTCCTGAAAATTTTACTCCACCCCCCCCCCCACTTTCCCAATACTCCTGACTCTCCGTGTCCCGTAAAAATCTCAGAAAACCGACTTAAAACGGTTACCTAAAAACAATAGAGAAATAACCCACTTTTTTATTTTCAAACCAAAACGCGTGACATAAATGCCTTATGCAAAACCGGTACTATATATGTACAACATCTAACCCAAGTCCACAATTGTGCCAAACATAAAGATTTACACCAAATCAATTTGTTAAACAACCACAAAATACAGCCCCCAATCCAAACCACCACCCTAAGAAACCCCGGTTGAATCGCCCCGACAATTGCTTCCCGGCGTGCCCCGTATATCTCCGACTGCTCATAAGGCCTGATCCTCGCTCAGTCTCATTCTCACCTGTATATACCTCGCCCTACACCACAGAACACAAAATGTAAGTCTATGTTTAGCAGTAGGGATATGATGCAATAACACACAATGCAATCAATCCTAATGACATGTAAGTTTCTAACGCTCCATTGGGCAAATAAAGTTTGCCTGCATCGACCGCGATTGCCTTAAAAGGTGCCTACATCATCATGATGCCTTAAAGTTTGCCCGCATCCATAGGAGCCATAAGATTTGGTCTGCATCGTTAGATGCCTTATTTGCCTGCACCCATAGGATGCCTTAAATTAGACTGCACCCATAGGATGCCTTAAATTTGCCTGCATCGTTAGATGCCTTATTTGCCTGCACCCATAGGATGCTAAAATTAGCCTGCACCAAGGATGCCTTAAATTTTTCCCGCAATCCAAAGGCTGCCTTCAGATTTGCTTGCATCGTAGATGCCTTATTTGCCTGCACCCATAGGATGCCTTAAATTTTGCCTGCATCGTTAGATGCCTTATTCTTAATACCACTACCGTTCACACCCTCACAATGCCAAACAATTGCCACTATTCGTAACTAGGTGCTATAAACATGATGCAGCTTCAAAGCTAGGCAACACAACACAACAACTCAACACAACATGAAGCAAAACAAATACCATTAAACCCTACCGTTCTATGTGTATGCCCAAAGGCGAAAGGATAGCACCCACACTTACCTGACTGCTCGTATTGTTTTGCTTACTTCGTCCAATAAATGCACTCATCGCTTGCGCTACCTATCAATATAGGAATAGCTTATATACAACTAGGAAATTCTAAGAATTTACTAAAACATTTATCTACTTAAATGTAACAAAACCTCGAGATACAACTAGTAATTTTTCCTACTATATTAACGGTCATGAATATTTAATCTTCGCGTTTAGATTTTGATAACAAGTTTAATTATTTACATGTGGGTTGTAAACTAGGTTTGAGTGGCAATATTGTAATATTGGAAGTTAATCATATATACAGAGAAGGAAAAGTTTTAAATTCCACTCACCACTTAGCCGCCCCTCCCTCCACGATTTCTTCACTCTCCAGAGCTCTCTCTCGCGTTGACTTCTTCACCACCGACGATTTTCTCCAGTATTCACTTCCAAACCCAGTTCGAGGTAAGGTTCAGACATGTGTTGTTGAGTATTATTTTAGAGTCCTATTTCAGCTGAAACCCGAAAGTCCCGATCTGTCACTCTGAACATAATAATATGAACCTTGTATCTTCATTTGATAATATATTACAGATCGAATCTGAACTTTGGACAACCGACGGTAAGTAGCTGTCTACGGTTGAATCTGAAAGGTCTGAGTTTCGGCGCTTAACCCGAGCACAACAAGGTATTTGGCGGAAAGGACTAAGAAATACAGATTTTAGGATGCCTTTAGTTAGAACCTTACTAGTTTTGAGATTAAGTTATTTAGATTTTATTCTACTTACGCATATGAAATGTCATAGGCGAGGTAAGGCGCAGTGAAGGTGCTGCCTTCAGCTAAGGATCCAGGTAAGTGGTGTATTAGTTTCCGGCCACTAGGGCCCTACACCACAAGGATACTAGGAAAATTTGTTGAAAATTTTGTCCTGATGATTTTGACTAGTAGTTTGCTATGATAAGAAGTATTTGAGCATGAAAAATGTTAGTTACATGATGTTTTACTACGTTCAAAAAACAGTATGACATCCTCATGTGAAATTCGCTCCATGCGCTATGATCTTGTCATGATTGAGTTAAGAACATTAAGAACCAATGTAGCATGATTAAGTGCAGAACGTGGGCAATGGCTAATGATATGTTCACAAGGCTATGAATGGCTCGCGAATTCTCCACTGGTGGAGGCCGGTTGAATGATATGTATGGCTCGCGAATTCTCCACTGGTGGAGGCCGAGTGAAGATTAGTATGTCACGTGAATTCTCCTAGAAACTCCCACTTGGAGGAGGCCGAGTTGATTTTAAGTACGGTTCGCGAATTCTTACCACGGTGGTGGAGACCGTATGCAGGAAAACTCGGCGAATCCTCACCCGGTTGGAGGCCGAGCTAGTACTGTACGATAGTTCGCGAATTCTCCCACTTAAGGATGCCGAGCTAGTCGTTACTATGATTTCCCGATGGGCAATGGATTATGACACCTGTCTTCCCCTCGTTTCCTGACTTAATACATTCTATGCAAATGATGAAAATGTAGTATGAATGAAGAAAGATTTTACGAACTTATTTTTTCTTTCTTTGTCACTCATGTATGTTTTGTCAGTATGCAATTCCTTACTAAGCTTATCTTTATAGTTAAATCTTATTGTGTGGTGAAGATTTACATGTTGAGGAGCCCAAGTTTAATGAAGAAGTTTAGATCGGTAGCTGGAGGTCCGCTCAGTGTGACAGTGAAGGCTGGATAGGCGACTAAACTCCTTGGTTTATGCTCATAGTACGTTCGAAAAGTTACCAGGCGAACATATGAATTAATAGAACGAATTCTTATCACAAGAGGTATAGATTTGAGAGTTTGTCTTTATAGTCTGATACGATTTTACGATTTATGGATGATTTGCTTCGTTTGAGTCTTCGCTATGCGTATTTTAGATGAGTTTATGATTTTTCCTCTTTGGGAGTTTTTGATTGTTATCACCGGTGATGTAGACGAGTTTGTCGTTTAGTGACCGGGTGAGATTTTTAAAGAGTCCCGTGTTTTCCTCGTGTCCACCGGTGGATGCCCCTACTGGGGAATGTTTTAATTGAGCATGTGAAACCCACGTGCCCACCGGAAGCATGGTCTTCTATTAGGCTATGATAAGTGAGTCACCGCGGAGTACATGTGACAATTCGATTGGCACACCCTGCCAGCCGATGCATGAAAATCATGCAACCCGAGTATAATCACGTCAAATGATTTGAGGACATTTCTCCTATCCGTTATGTATTTGGCGCTCATTGAACTTATCGACTGCTTTTCGATGAGTGAATTTTAGAAGATGAGGGTCAAAGTTAAGTTAAAAAACCACGTACCATACTGAATAGTGGTGTGGAAATTTAGAAGTAAATTCTTATGAATGTCATGTTTACGTGGCGATCCTATCGGGGTCGTTACAATTATGGTATCAGAGCAAAACCGGTTCTAAAAAAAATCGATTCTGCAGACTGCCTTCCAGCACTGACTGTCACATGAGCATACTTCTCAACTGTAATTATTTATGATTCCAGTATAATGTCATTACGTTAAGATATATTTGTAATGAGTTGTCCTAGAATCCAAATGGTTAGAGGTCCGCAGGACGAGACCCATGAGGATTGCAATGCTTTGCTCAGTGCCTGAGCTAGCATGCGCTAACTCACCAATGAACGACTGATGACAGCTAGGGAGGAAACAAGGCAACTCCAGTACTAATCAACTCATGATCATGGGGGTGAGCGTTTCCACCGGCTTCGACCCCCGGTGTTCAATTGATATGTTTCAGATCCTATTCATGCTGATGAGTGGATCGAAAGATAAAGACATGTTTAAGTAATGCAAGTTGATGAAGGCTAAGGTCACTATGCTGTCTTTCATTTGGAGTTAAGTGCGAGGCATTGGTGGACTCGATCCAGACACCGCTAATGCCGCATCATGACCTGGGAGATGTTCAGCCTGCATTTCTTTGACAGTACTTCATAGGCTGTCGGGCTCAACATAAGAAGGAGTTCATGAAGCACGACAAACTGGCTCTGGGACGGCTTACATATGCAAATTTGATGCCTTATCCCGGTTTGCTTCCCCGATGATTTGGAGGATGACGAGGACAAGATTTACCACTTTGTTCAAGACTGAAGCCAAGTCTGTATATGAAGGTGAAGACTTTCTGGATCCAATGATGCCTATGGTTGAAGGACATCTAAGGCCTTGGAGTTGAAGACTGGTCATAAATGACAGCTTATTCACATCGGGAACAGCCGAGAACATCACAAAGGCACTCCAGCCGCCACCACGTCAGAACAAGGGTGTCAGCTCCAACCAGAACAGGGGACCACAGCAACAACAACAAGGCTAAAGGCACCTCACCATAATGGATGGGCCAGGGAAAAGGAAAAAGAACCTCTGGCACCCCCTTGCCCCCCTTGCCAGAAGAACCATCTGGTGCAGTGCACGTTGCTTTCCTGGCCGCTGTGTTCAGGTGTGTAAGGCGACACCTAGTCAGAGACTGTCCCCACTGCCAGACCTGAACTCGTGCAGAGTAGTACCCAGAGTTTATGCCATGTTGAAGATGGAGGATACAAGTTGCCGCATACCAGTCCATAAAGGTAACCATTATAATCGTTGATTTGCTGCTTACCCACTTATAGACACAGGAGCCACACACTCATTTATATCAACATTGTTGTGTGCAATCACAACTTAGAACTTTTGCCAGCCGAAAGCTATATGATTGTTATATTACCGTCATGGAATCTCTAATTCTGAACATATTGTTAAGGGATGTTTGTGTCACCTTAGGAGTCGAAACTCTATTCAGAACTGATTGTACAATTGACATGAAAGGGTATGAGGTGATATTAGGAATGGATTGGTTATTTAGCATATGCCACAATAAGTTGTAGATCGGGAATGGTGATTTTCGACGGCCCCAAATGGTAAATCATTTTCCTTCCAAGTTCTTCCCTAAGATAAGCAAAATACCGTTATATCCTCACTAGAAATTTACCGGTTACTGAAAATGGTTGGGAGAGTTCCTTCTGCCTAATGGCTGTTCGGTGAAGAATAAGTGGAGTTACAGATATTCCCATAGTCAAAAATTCCTGAGAGCATTTTTGGATGACTTGCCGATTACCACCTATAGAGAGATAGAGTTTGTAATTGATACTTATCTCCCGAAGCCTTACCGGTATCTAGACCCCTTACCGTATGGCACCTTAAGAGTTAAAGGAGTAAAGGTTCACTAAGGATTAAGTAGACAAAGGATTTAACGCCCTAGCAGTTCCCCTTGGGTGGGGTGCACCTGTCTATTTGTTAAGAAAAGGTGGTTCAAACCCCCCCCGCCCCCCTTAAGAATGTGCATAGACTACAGGGAACTAAATAAGTTGACATAAGAATAGTACCCTCTTACCTCGGATTGATGATTTGTTTGACCAATTGCAAGGAGCTAAGGTGTTTTCGAAAATAGATTTACGTTCGGCTATTCCACGTAAGGTTCAGAAGGAGATTTACCAAATACAGCCTTCAGACCCGTTAGGGACACTAATGCAATTCTTGGTCATGTCATTTGGACTGACCATCACCTGCGCTTTAGTGGCTTCAATGAACCGTGTGTTTCGGAATATTTTGGACAAATTTTGGTAACTTGTATTTCAAGAGGATATTTTGATTACTCCGGACAAGCTCTGACCATGCAGAACATTTAAGAATAGTTGTTTGACGACCTGCAGATCACCAGCTCTAATGCCCACATTATCCAATGTGAATTTTGGTTGGATAAGGTTATTGCTTGGCCATGGTGTTCTGCTATGGCATATCAGTGACCCTACCAAAATTCGAGCATAGAGGATTGGCCCACCAAGAGCAGTGACTCCGCATTTTCCTTGGATTGGCAGGCTATTACAGACAGTTCATCAAAGGATTTTCTATATAGCCTACGCCCCTGCAATTTTCACAAAGAAGGACACCACGTATTCTTGGCCGAAGCGTGTGATGATAGCTTCCAGGCATTGAAGTGAAGTTAACAACAGCCCCGTTATGGACTCTCCCCACCGATGAAGGAAAGTTTAGCTGTCTACGTGATTCATCTAAGTTGGTTTAGGTTGTTTTCTGATGCAAGAAGGTAAGTGTAGCATATGCTTCTAAGGCATTAAAGAGTTATGAACAGAACTCCCCACCCATGATTTAGGTAATTGGCCGCTTTCCGTTTTTGCCTTGAAGATATGGGACACTACTTCTTGGACCGCAGTGGGAGTTTTTTTTTTCGACGCATAAAATTCGGAAGAACCTCTTACTCAAAAGGAATTGCCCATATGAGGCAGAGCGTTGTTGGAATTGGTAAGGATACGACTTTGAGATCAAGTATCCACTGGGTAAGGCTAACTCTATAGCTGACTGCATTGCGCAGGATGTCACAACAATGCAACCCCGTTGTATCAGCTATGTCTTTTGCCTTTGAGGACAGAAAGTTCCAATTTGAATTGGATATAGTTTCTGAATTGTCAACCTTACTTGCAGAGTTGACCATTCAACCAATGATTTTGGAAAAGATCAAAGAAGCGCAACAGGAGGATTCAGAAGGAGAATAACATAATGATGAACCGGTTGAAGGCACCACCCTTCTATTTAGTCTTTCCAAAATGGGTATTCTAAATTTTTAGAATCGATGGTATAATCTCTTGTGATGAGCCCTATGTAAGTTGATCTTGGCCGAGGCTCTTCGTCGCCTTTTTCTGTACATCCTGTCAGCACCAAGAATGTAATCGAGACCTGAAAACATTGTACTGTTGGCCTAACCTGAAAGAGGATTGTGCTAGGTATGTAGAGTCATGCTTGGTATGCCACCCGGTTAAAGCCGAGCACCAACGCCTATGAGGTACCTCCAGCCTTTACCTATTCCCCGAATGGAAGTGGGAACACATAGCATGGATCGTTGTATGGATTACTAAGACACAAGGGGATGGATTGTATTTGGGTTGTAGTCGATAGGATGACCAATCCAGCCATTTCTTACCGTAAAGACACTTACACAATTACCAGTTTGCTTATCTCTATGTGCAAGAATAGTAATTACATGGAATCCCCAGTATCGATTGTCCTCATGATCGTGATCCCAGTTTACCTCTCGATTTTGGAGGAAGTTGCAATGGTACATTAGGACAAGGTTATCCTTCCACTGGCTTTTCACCCAAGACATATGCCAATCCAGAGAGACTATTCAGATAACTTGAGGATATGTTTAGAAAGCATGTGTGGTGGACTTTTCAATACGCTTGGAGCAGACCTCTACCCTTGGTTGAGTTTTTCGTACAACAATAGTTAACATCCACCATAGGTTATGGCAACCTCGAGGCATTGTATGGTCAGGAACATGTAATCACCTCGGTATTGGGATGATGTTTGGTGAAGCGAAACTCTTGACCCCTATTCTGCAGCAGATGTCGGATAAGATTTCTGTTTAATCCCAGGAAAGGATGATGAAGTGCAAAGTCGACAGAAGAGTTATGCTGATCGAAGAGGAGGGACTTGAGTTTGCATCGGTGAGAGGTGTTCTTAAAGATTTCACCATTTTAAAGGAGTCCTAGATTTGGCAGAAATGAAAACTCAACTCCAACGGTTTATTGGACCCTTCGCTGTCTGGCTAGAATGGTGGTACCACTACAGACTGCAATTGCCCCTGATCATTGGATACGTTCATAATGTCTTCCATGTGTCAATGCTAAGGAAATGCATACCGAGATCCGACACAAGTCCTTCAACCAACAGGCAATTGAGTGGGAGCTGACGCTGGCATAGAGAAACCAGTACACATATTGTATTGCAGTTAAGAACCGGAGGAATACCGAAATTCCATGTGGTGAAAGTTTTATGGCAACCACGGTATTGAAGAGGCCACGATGGGTCGACAGCAAGACATGCTGACAAAAATCCGGCGTTATTTGGGTTTGAGCAGTTTCCTAGGACGAAATTTTGTTAGGAGGGTGGATGTCACCCGAGATAAACTACTAGGAATTTTCCTCACTATATTAACGGTCATGAATATTTAATCTTCGCGGTTAGAATTTTATTTATGACAAGTTATTATTTACATGTGGGTTTTAAACTAGGTTGAATGGTAATTTGTAATATTGGAAGTTGATATCAGTATATAAGAAGAAGGAAAAGTTTTAAATTCCACTCAATCCACTGTAAGCCTACACACTCCCTTCCACATTTTCTTCACTCTCCAGAGCGCTCACTCACACGCCGGCGACTTCTTCCCAACAACGTTTCTCCAGTATCACTATCCTCAACCCACGTTCGCGGTAAGTTCAGACAAGTTTTGTTGAGTAGTTATTTCGAGTCCTGTTTTCAGCTAGAAACCCGAAGTCCCTGATTCTGTTTGCTGAGTAATAAGCACTTGTGTTAATCTCATTTGATAATAGTATTACCGATTCGAATCGAAAACTTTGACAACGACTGTAAGTAGCTTTAGGTTTGAATCTGAAATGTCGGAGTTTTAGTTTCGGAGGCTTAACCGCGCACACAAGGTATTGGCGGAAAGGACTAAGAAATACCGATTTTAGGTGACATGTTTAGTTAGAACCTTACTAGTTTGAGTTTTAAGTTATTTAGGATTTATTACTAACTACGGAAATAGAAATGTCATAGGGAGGTAAGCTCAAGTGAAGGTCTGCTCAGTAAGGAATCCAGGTACGGGATGTATTAAGATTTCGGCCACTAGGGCACCTAAACCGCAAGGGATTACTAGGAAATTGTTGAAATATTTGTATGATGATTTTGACTAGTGTTGCTATGATAAGAAGTATTGGAGCATGAAAAATGGTATAAAGTACATGATGTTTTGACGCGTTTTAAACAGTATGACATTCCTCTGTGAAATTCGCGTTCATGCGGTATGAGCTTGTTCATGATTGAGTAAGAAAATGACGAAAACCAATGTAAGCATGATTAATGCAGAACGGGGGAACTGGCTAGATTATGTTCCCAAGGCTCATGAATGCTCGCGATTCTCCCAGGGTGGGGCCGAGTTGATGAGATGTATGGGTCGCGAATGCGCCCACTGGTGGACGGCAGATAGTTGAAGATTCGTATGGCACGTGATTTCTCCATTGGAGGAGGCCTAGTTGATGTTAAGTCGTCGCGAATTCTTCCCTGGTGGAGACAGGATGGCAGGAAAAAACTCTGCGAATCCCTCACCCTGGTGGAGGCCGAGCTAGTTGTACGATTAGGTTCGCAAATTCCCCACTAGAGGAGTGCGAGCTAGTCGTTACTATGATGCCGTATTGGCAATTGCTTATTGTACCCTGGCTTCTCCCTCGTTTCCGCTTTAAGACAGGCTATGACAAAGGATGAAAATGATATGAATGAAGAAAGATTTACGACGTATGTTCTTTAATTGTACCTAAAGTATGTTTGTCCGTATGCCATTCTTACTAACGCATTGAGTCTTATAGTTAAATCTTATGGTGTAGGTGAAGAATTTACAGGTGAGGATACCAAGTTTAATGAAGAAGTTAAGATTCGGTAGGGGAGGTCGCTCAGTGTGGAAGTGAAGGCTGGATAGGCGACTAAACTCCTTGTTATGGCTCATCGTACTTAGAAAAGTTACCACGATAGATGATTAAATAGAACAGAATTTCTTATAACAATGAGGTATAGATTGAAGAGTTGCGTTATAGTCTGAATACGATTTAAGGATGTAGGATGTTTGCTTCGTTTGAGTCTTCCGCTATGCGATTGCGATGATGTTATGATTTTTCCTCTTTGGGAGTTTATGATTGTTATTCAACGGATGAGTAGACGATGTTTGTGTTTTAGGGGACGGGTGAGAGTTAAGAGTCACTTTTTGTATTGTGTCCACCGGGGATGCCCCCTACTGTGGAATGTTTTAATTGAGCATGTGAAACCCACGTGCCAACAGTGAAGATGTCTTCTATTAGGCTAGATCAGTGAGTCACGCGGAGTACAGTGACAAAATAGGATGGGCACACCCTGCCAGCGAGCATGCAAATCAGGCCAACACGAGTAGATCACGTCAAAGATTTGAGGACATTTCTCCTATCCGATTATGTTTTGGAGCTGGCCATTGAACTTAATCGACTGACTTTGTCGATGAGGAATTTTAGAAACAGACGAAATCAAGTTTAAAGTTTTAAAAAAAAAAGAGAAAAAGTACAATAATGATAGGGTGTAAGATTAAGAAGTAAATGTTATGAATGTCATTTTTACGTGGCGATCCCATCGGGGTCGTTACAATTAAATCTAAGCACATCTTGACAACCAATTTACAACCACGCTCAAACCCGATCTTACCCACATTCCTACCGTAAAACTTCGAACGCCAAACCTATTCCTTTTCCAACGGATTTCGACATGCCATCTGAAAGCGCCATTTTCGTCATCCTACCACTCTACTATCCATTGAAAAACACTAATTAAAAACCAACCCCCATGGCCAAGTCGAATGCAAAAACAGAACAAGCCCTTGCTTACCATCGGTTTTTCACAACTTCCACATCACAATTTAACTACACAAACCACCTAAACTATCCATTGCAACAACTAAAACATGAAATTTGGAAAGAACCTACATTTGAACTCCAAAGTTTTTGGACGCCCAGGGGTTAGGGTTTTCCCAAACCCTAACAATCTCATTTCTCAACTACCTTAAAACCTCACACAACCCCTAAATGCATATAACGCTCAAACCCCACAAAAGCTCACTTATCTCTTGAAAAGTTTATGGGAAGAAGGAATACGGAGGCTCGATGTGGCTGGTTCTGGAGAGCAAGAAAGCGTAACAGTCCACACTTTTCCTTCCCTCTTTGCTTCCAACATGGACAATCCCATTATCCCACATTTTCCTCAAAATTTCTTCTTTTCTATTGTTTCAAGTATACTTTGAATTTCCACCACTACTTTTTGGTTTTTTGACTTTTCAAACTCCTTTTTTTCTTGCTTTTCATTACCTTCTTCTAATTCCCTTCAATTCCCATAGCTTAACCCTCTACATACCTAACGTGCTAAGGATACGCACGTCAAGAAAGTGTTGTTCATGTGTTACAATCCACCCTCCTTACAAAAATTTTATCCTCAAAATTTTGGCCTGGTTATTTCTCAACTTAATTATTCAACCCTCATACCTTCCCACTTTTTGGTTACCATACTATTCCAATCCCCGCTACAACCGTAACCTTACAGGACTGACACTTTCCTATATCTCACAGATTTAACTTTTCGAACTATACCCTTCCTAGCTTAAATATGTATACGTTTAATCATTAAACATCATCCCTATTTTCAAAGTGTCCTCTCAATTTTTCCATACCTACATACATTATAATCAATTTGTCCAACTTCGACTTCTAAACCTTTATTTGCACTTTACATAAACTCTAATTTTGCTACGGCTTACTCCCCGATCCGGCAATGGCAAATCCTACCTCTCCAATTGTTGACTTTGTTACTCGGCACTCCATAAACTCTAGAACTCATACGTCTATTTACCTTACCTTACACGCCCCTAAACCCTCTGACCAAGTTTTTCAACTCTATTGTTCCTCGAACATCATCGATATTTCTATCACTTTTCAACCCAATCCACGTACTTCCAACTCTCATTACAAATCTATCAATAGGCTCCCAAGGCACTATCTGGTTCTCGTATTATTTACTCTTAAACACATTTATTCACTTAAACTTCCCTTAATCAATCCCTCACCTATACTTTCAAACTTTTACAATTAAATTCTCAATATCCTCTGATTTTTTCAACTTCCTACGAAAGACGTAATTTCTAACAGCTTACCCCTCTTATCCTAACTCTCTATCATAATAACTAATCTCATCACTTCTCTCTTTCCTATGTCCCCAAAATCTCGAACATAATATAAGCATTCTTCTAGCTTACATCTCCAACCTCTATTTTCTATTAATCCCTTACTCCTCACTCGAGCATCCCACTCTTCAGCTTGCCACTCTCAAGCTTATCACTCTAGAACTATCTATTTATGACATCACAGTGACGACTTCGTTACATACGGTCCCAACCTTGAACGTTCTAATTTGACATTATCGCTAAGTCACCGCCATACTTTTCGTGCAATTTTCCCCGTTCCTCTAGGTGAAACTTTAAAATTTCTCTATCAGCACTACTAGGTACTTATAGGACTTACGGTGTTACCTCAGATTCCTAACTTCCCATCAATTTACTCGTAAATAATCTCTGTGTCTTTCTTTCCTTCTTATCCGTTATGCTCCTAATTTCCTCAATTTTCTTTCCCACTATTTAATAGCACTCGAGTTCTCAACTACATCCTACGGCTAAGCTTATCCACTAAACTTATTCAACTCCAACCAAAGTTTATCCCCCAAACCCAGCACACTATTAATACTTTCCAAGTTCCTTTTAATACTAATACGAAATATCTAAATTTCTCTCGAAATTCCCTTCAAAGAATTTCTAACTAATCTACGCTCCTTTAGTCTGTCCAACTCGATTTAAATATTCCCCTAACTCTCATTAACAACAGTCACCAAGACCTTCTTGTTTGCAATTTGTTTGTAACACGCTAATACCCTTAATCTCTTAATCTCAATCTCCTCACAGTACCTTTCTATGATAGATACTCACTTCGATATTTCTTATGCGTTACAAACTAAACCTCATAATCTCTTATTTCCAAGGCGCAATTTTCTTTAATTAACCCATACCTCTAAGTTGCTAATGATTCTAAATACCTTTATACTTCGGCTCCACAATCCTAGTCGGTAACCAAACACACCCGTCCACATCCTTATTGACACTTTAATTCTCCTATCCCATGCTGGTTGAAATCTTGTTATTTACGCATCCTGTTCGCCTTTGAAGGATTAATTCCCTAGAACGTACCTATTCCCTAAGGTCCAATCATTTACAACTGAGTTCACCTTGCATCTTCTTTGATCCTTTAATACCTCAATATTTATTGGTTTTCCCACTCTAAGTAAAACCTCGAAATTTTTCATTCCCCCGACTTTGCTTAATACGACACCCTACATGATCTCTACTAAATATATCATATTCTAGTAGTTCCCCTTTTCCATCGCTCATCATCACGCCACAACTAATTCTCATTGCCACATTCACGACTCTTACTTTTAATAATTACAGTCTCGAGCCTTCTCGAGGATTGGTCACTCTCTATGACCTCTAGTTTAGGTCCATTCTAACTATACCTCATACTACCCAACCTTTAACACTTAATAATTCACTACATGTTGACCTACTAACTTTTAAAAA
>JAJTVD010000124.1:0-12988 GCA_022432975.1 Begonia masoniana | reverse complement strand
CTCCAACCAAAGTTTATCCCCCAAACCCAGCACACTATTAATACTTTCCAAGTTCCTTTTAATACTAATACGAAATATCTAAATTTCTCTCGAAATTCCCTTCAAAGAATTTCTAACTAATCTACGCTCCTTTAGTCTGTCCAACTCGATTTAAATATTCCCCTAACTCTCATTAACAACAGTCACCAAGACCTTCTTGTTTGCAATTTGTTTGTAACACGCTAATACCCTTAATCTCTTAATCTCAATCTCCTCACAGTACCTTTCTATGATAGATACTCACTTCGATATTTCTTATGCGTTACAAACTAAACCTCATAATCTCTTATTTCCAAGGCGCAATTTTCTTTAATTAACCCATACCTCTAAGTTGCTAATGATTCTAAATACCTTTATACTTCGGCTCCACAATCCTAGTCGGTAACCAAACACACCCGTCCACATCCTTATTGACACTTTAATTCTCCTATCCCATGCTGGTTGAAATCTTGTTATTTACGCATCCTGTTCGCCTTTGAAGGATTAATTCCCTAGAACGTACCTATTCCCTAAGGTCCAATCATTTACAACTGAGTTCACCTTGCATCTTCTTTGATCCTTTAATACCTCAATATTTATTGGTTTTCCCACTCTAAGTAAAACCTCGAAATTTTTCATTCCCCCGACTTTGCTTAATACGACACCCTACATGATCTCTACTAAATATATCATATTCTAGTAGTTCCCCTTTTCCATCGCTCATCATCACGCCACAACTAATTCTCATTGCCACATTCACGACTCTTACTTTTAATAATTACAGTCTCGAGCCTTCTCGAGGATTGGTCACTCTCTATGACCTCTAGTTTAGGTCCATTCTAACTATACCTCATACTACCCAACCTTTAACACTTAATAATTCACTACATGTTGACCTACTAACTTTTAAAAATTTTTTTTTTTTTTTGTGATGATCGGCATATGCGAACCACGTTGTTGAAGAAGTAATTTTATGATAGGAGGTAAAATATTCATATTTGACTCCGTTGTTCCAACTCCGAACGATACCACCTTATTTGGGTTTGATCTTTCGATGTGCAGGCAAAAAGGAAGCCTTTGAGGAAGCAGAAAAGTAGAAAAGCTACAGAGGAACGGTCTTGACTGAATCGTTTTTCAGATAAATTCTCCCCAACGTTCCATTACTGTCAAAATTGTTGTTGAAGTATATAACTGGCACATTGTGCAGAAGCTCCAGAGGGCAAATAAGAAGGGGAAGGGAGAGAAGCGGGAGAGGGGTCATGATCGCCGATTATGGAACAGATACAAGACAAATATAAGCGGGTTGTATCACATCCTCTATTAGCAAATATATTTCACTCTGGATATTTTCGGCAAATTGAATAACCAAAAAAAAAAAAATTCTATTTACAATTATAATTTCATACTATAAATCGTACAGATTCAATATTCTAGTTATATAATTAAAACAATATCTCAATAAGCGTAATATATTGAGTGTAAGCAGAGCATGAGATTAACAGTAAATGACGCAATCTGAGGAACTATTCATAGATGTTGCTTTCTAATCATTCCCGTCATAATTTGCAGCGGGGCAAAGTGGGGCACGATTTACCTGGATGATTATCCATTTAAGTACCAAATACTATAGTTGCCCCATATTCCGTTTTTTCCTTGATTTATCTATATCGGTTGGCTTTTTGGAAATCATCAGTTTCTTAAGTATTCCGAATAGTAAATATTTTATTGGAATTCAACGTTCATTGGTTTTTGGTTATTTCCTCATTGCCTGGGACAAATCACGATTTGTATTTGCTAACTCGTATAGTAGTCCGATAACTGAGAGGAATATAATTTTGATTGAAATTAATTCAATAATATGCAACACAAATAGAATGTAATTTTATAAAAATTCTTCTCAGCTCCAACAATAATACTTCCGAACAGCCAATCTTTGCATGGCAATAGACATCGAGCAGTAGATCTAGTCTAATTCCTCCATGATTTGAATTAGATGTATCTGTCAATCACCAACGTCCAGTTTTGTTCTGGTGCATGATGCCTCTGATGATAACCTGTTCTGTGTATGGTTTCCTGATGGGGTCCCATGCACTGCGAAACGAAAAGGTCCTTTATCATATCATGAAGTCCAAGATTTTTTGCTTGAAATGTGTGGTGTAGACTAGTGAGCAAGGATCATAATGTATGGATAATTTGACGACATCTTTTTGGGTTGACACGAACTCCAGTTATTTCTCCACTTAATGTGATTTTCTCTTTCATCATTTTAAATATTTTAAATATTAAATTAATAGATTTAGACATCGTGTCAAAATGCACATAAAAACTGTTGAAATCACTACTTAATTTTGTCTTTTTTGGTTGGAGTGTTATGTTTATATGGTTACGACATCTACTGATATTATTTGTCCTATAAAATTATAATTAAGTGTGTCATTTCAATTACCCAAATCTTACCTCATGCATCACTTTTAAATGAAATATTTATGCTTCAATTAGAAATAATCATGAAAAATGAAGCCTGATTACACATGACAACACCACGTGGCTAATATGCATACTTTTTCATTATAGTTTCCCGTACCTACGACAATACCAGATTAGATCAAACAAGAGCTGTCTGTTACTTTACTCTCCCCCAAACCAGTTCACCTGATTGCTTAAAATTGGCATTTTATGATACCAATAAATTGTTATAAAGCAATCTCACTAAGACGAGCTAATTAACCGACAAGCGTCAGTTCACATACTTTCGTGACGAGATACGAAGAAGGAATAACATTGCCATCTGATATCCCCGGTAAAGAAGGAGTCACCCCATATAATTTACCGAACTACAGTAATAGCCTGATTCTAGAAACAAAAGCTGGGATAAAGTTTAAATACTTTCTTACAGAGATAACCCTGCCATCGAATGCAAAATCCATGCAATATTAGATCAATAAGCACATCAACTCACTTTGAGTTAGAAGAAGCAAGAAATGATGTCATGCCAGTCAAAATCATTCCAATAATGAATATCCATAAACAAATAACTATGTTGACATTCAAACCTCAGATTATGAATCAGAAACCCGTCAAGATAATGCAGTTTTCTATCATAAGATGCTGCCGACGCATAACATATTTGATTATGTAACTTACTTTGGTCCACAATCTTTTCTTAAATTATTTATGAATGTACCAGAAATTTCTTAGAATATTAAAACTCTATCTAAAGGAGTAGATTTTAGCCAACGACATACAGAGAGAGGTCCTATTTTTTTTCACCCATTTTTCAAGTCTGTGCAGCATTCAAGTAGATCGTTGGAAACAGGGAAGCGGATAAGAAATATAAAGTAAAACTACCTTTGAGCATGTTTACCGTCAATAATGACCTAAAGAAGAAGAATAGAATCATTCATACATTTTTAAATGTTGAACTAGCTTTGTTGATCAATCAATACTGACCATTGGAAACTAAAAGGCAGACCACGTAATCGAAAGAGCATATTAACAAGGTGCAGATTAATCCAACGTGAAGCATACCTTTTACAAATAATATGATAGACAACCCTGGGATCGTTTAGTTATAATCGTACGAAAAAACTTCCCTGCACTACAACAGACGCCTTTCACTGCATTAGTTTAATAATAACTGGATCAATGTCACTGACTTTCAGGGTCGAATTGGGACCAGAAGGAGCTTAATATCGGATCATGACGCCTGGGTTGGGCGAAAGAAGAGCAGAACAAGTACATGAAAAAATTAATATAACGGATCTCATTAATATAATAATAAGCGCAAGCAATCATAGACAGGGTGGTGTGGGTTATGACGTTCCGCAAGGCTCACCTGCTCTTGTTTTCACTATTCCACAAATAAAGTCAATTTTCAATACCACACGTTTTTCTTTTTTAAAAAAATGTTAAGAATAAAAAAACAATAATCCTTGTTAGCAGCAAATCCAACTATGCATCACAGATATTGGATACAACACTTGACTAAGACATAACGGAGCGGTTTATAAATTTGAAAGTTAAAATTAGAACTGTCTAGTATTTCATTGCGTAGATTTTCGAAATTGAAAAGGGAAAGAATGGAGTAGTTTTTATTAGTTTGCAATATACTTCAAATGTATAAGATCATGGGCAATTTAAAAAAAATATAGAAGAATAAATATGCACATTCACAATCATCTTATAAGACAGATAATATGTAAAGTGCATGTGGGCAGAAAACTAGGTGGGATTTTGACCCAAAAGTAGATCAATGCAATAAACAATATTGTCAACTACATCAGCAACCAAGCTGATATAAAAGGATAAGAGTTAATGTTGCCTGATGCGTCATATCTCGATGGTTGCGTTCCGCTCCGCGACGTTGATCGTGATCTGCGGGCGATCTAGAATGATGATGATGACGACCCCTCCGAATTCTCTATTGCGGTCTCGTTCATCTCCCAGTTCTCGGTGCATTATACTCATGATTCTCTTGCTCTCTACGAAAACGATCCCTGCACTGGTCACGACTATCACTTTGTCATAGCGGTCCTACTGGGCACACGATGCAGGTTCTCTAATTTCGCGTCGTTGATCTAATGAGTATAAAATTTAACATACACACACATGAATTCTATTGTAGTGCAAGGGCAATAACAGATAAACCATGTATGAGTGCAATGCATACAGACCAGACTGCGATGACTTCTTTCTGTCTGATTCGCTCACCTTGCGATCCTGGGTTTCTTTCCTCCGACAAATAAAGTACTAAGAAAGATCAAACTAGAGGCGTGACTCGTAGGTGAGCCATCACTGCGAGGTGATACCGAAACTCTTCCCCCAAAATCTGTGAGGCCCCAGATTATTAGAACACAAATAGCATAACGCTACTGGGGCTATTCATCATTGCTCCACTTAAGAAATGGGGTACAAATAAGATATGCACAGACACTGCACAGCCGAAACTAATAAAACTTCAGGGAAACGCCATATCTCTTCAACTAAAAATGCTGTTCAGTTATAGATTGCAAATGATGGCACCTCCTTTTTTCATTCTATGAACAAGCGTTTACCAAACAAATAGGATAAATAGTGTGTCATCCCACACCAATCATGAGTTTTACAAAAAGAAAACCTTCAGGTTTCCCTCTCCAAACGCGCTTATGCTTTCTTCAAGCACACCAATAACAAATAAAACGGCGAAGATATCTTGTTCTTTGCTTTTCAGTCCATGCGCTCTACCTACCCATACACGCTCATGGGTACCTCTTTTTTCTAGTAATTTCGACAAAACAAAACAACCCAAGTAGAATGCTGCGCACAAAGAGCTACCACCCCTCACTTTACCATTTGCCTCTTGGCCCTTCAAAGAACCATCGATTTGGCATGATCTCCCGCCAGAATTGCGCTTCCTGTCAGTCAACTATGTAAATATGCTATCACTGGGGGTGTAGTTTTAGACCTAAACTAATATGCCTTTCAGGTTCAGGAAACCTATCCATTTACCTGCTTGCTTTTACCCCAGATCATTGTAAATGATACGAGGGGTCTTTGCGTTACTAGGAGTGAACCCCGAGGCATCTAAGTGAACCCGTCCTCCAGGTGAGTAGCAATCTAGTGTCTTAAGACAGAACAGGTCTGTTGTCTAATCATCCTCAATGTAATTCTCAATAAGTGTTCAAAAGATAGTTTCAGGTCTTAATTAAACAAACATAATCGCCGAGCCATAAAACGGTTAGAATCCGGATTTGCCCGTTCACATAAAATAAACTAGAACCAACACAAACGTGGAGAAGTATAGAGCCTCCACTCGCTTCCCTTGCAGAAGGATTCTAGAGGTCTTTGCACTCTCCCAGTCTAATAGTCTCTTATCCTCTATCGCACTTTTCTACCAACAATATAACCCCAAATCCTACAAACTCCTAACCTCATGAGTCCCTCTAATCCACCTTGACCCTTAACTATAATAGATTCTAAAACAGTACCCTTCTTACTAATATTCCTAATAATTACGGCAGCCTAAAATTAACTGTCCTCATAGTGAATTGGAAAATTGAATGAATATCACCAAGCAATTTCTTCACTTCGCTATTCTTTCACGAAGGGCAAAGCACCCGCAATGGCTTTGGGGAAAACTGTTTGCAGCTCTACTGGTAGCTCCGGTTGGTGCAGGCCAGATCCCGGGTTCATCCTCTCGTTGTGGTGTTCCTGGCCCCAGATCCTCCGCCCTCTTGACAAAGCCAGTATCGAAAAATTTTGGCTCGCATCAATGCTCTGGGAAGAAGGAACGTTTTTTTGTTTTTTTTCGTCGCACTGGCGGATAACATAAGGGATTTTTCTCTTAGCCAGTAGTGCTGGTTATGTGCAAATCGCGAAAAGAGACGCGGCCGGGAATGGTGCATCGTATGTCGTCCCACTATGCTGTGTGTACGATGGTCCGGGAGGGATTTGCAATACTAAGGTTCTGGGGGCTGTGCCTGCGGTCGGGAGAAGAAATCCCCTCTCGTGCGTATATCCATGGAGAGGAGACCCAGCGGGCTGGGCTAAGGGTGCGCCGGTGGTCATGGCCCAATGATGTCGTGCCTGTTACAACCAACCTGGTTTGGGAGGTTCTTTTTCTTGTACCCGGGCCCGGTCCAACATAATATTGCCACTGTTTCGCTAGGTTCTGGTTTTGTTTGCAAAAGTGACAAGAATCTTGTCTTCTACCCTCTGCGCAGATTCCATAATCGACGAGGTCCCGGCTGGTGTTAGTCGCAGAGTACAAGGCTCGGCGCGAACTTTCGGCTCAGTCCTCATGAACTGGGATTCCAACAAAAATGCTTGGTAGGTTTGAAATAGTGAGAAGAAGCTCGCTCAAACTTTGCAAGTATCCTCGCACTGAGACGTCTGCTTAAGGTTGCAGAATCGTGCTCCGATATTTGCCCTTGAGAGACATCGGAAGCGTTCCGGCAAGATGGCAACGGAAGCGGCCCAGCTGAGGATATGGCCGCCGGACGGTGCCTCATTGAAACCAGCCAGCCTTCGCCCCAAGTGCCAGCCACCAATGAAGTGCTCTAGTCCGCAAGTGGTTGGAGCACGAAGAATCGCCGATATCGGAATATCCATATGCATCTGGACCACCTCTGCGAAAAACCGGCAGTCCACCGTGCGGATCAGTGTAAGCTTGCTCCCATCTCTTCTCCAGCTCTTACTCTGGACCATGCTCCTAGGCAGGCTCGATTGCCCAACCACTCTTCACTAACTTTTTGGGTTTCCCTTTGTCCGTTGCCACTGGATGGGGCCGCAATATGTATCGCCGCGGCCAGGGACTTAAGGTTGCCATGCACATTGCCATGTCGCAGTTCAACTCGACAGACAGCATGCTCTCTTGTGACATTGCTATTTATTGTCGAGTTCATTTTGCGCAATCTGGGCACGCTCAAACTGACTTCTACAGCGCCTGTGAAGTTGGTCTTTTTTTTTTCCATTTTTTTTTGGCCCCATTGGGCCCCAAAAGTCTATGCTCTGATTACCATGTTAGATATCATTTATGCTGTATTTCACCGAAAATAAACCAGACAAGCCAACACAAATGCAGAGGATATTCTTAGAGCCTCACTGTTATCCCTGGCAAAGGCATTGTAGCGCCTTTGCACTCTCCCAACTATTCCCCATAGTATATTCTCCCCTCATCAATCCCTGACCCCCACATAAGTCTCTAATCCAGTTATTTACCTTAATTCTCATTTACCCTTAATCGATGTAAAGTATGTTGTGAGACAAAAGTACCATCTTAATAATTTCTAACAAAACCTACTGTAATCTGTGATAAAATGAAATCAAATCTTCTTTTTCAAATGCATAAATCACTCTTAAGAGATAGAAAAAACTCAGGACGGGTTCATATACTAACAGGACTTCTCAATAGAAGTAATTTGAAAATATTTTTTAGAACCAGCAACAGACCAATAGTCAGAATAACCAATCGCATATCCGATTGTTGTTCGCTTTCAATAAAGGTTTTAAGATTATTTGTTGTTGGAAATAAGAAAACTTTAAAAATCACATAATGATTTAAATTCCATGGGAGGATAAAAGTTAAACGTATATACAGATATATCTGCACCGTGATATTATTATGTACTGCAGCAGCTAATTATCACGGATTGCATGTAGCCTAGGTTGAGCTTTCGTCCAAAATGAGCAGCTAAACGGCGACCTGAACATATAAAATCTGTATCTTCTTACTCAGGCATAATAAACAGACACATTCTATATTTCGAGGACTATGACCCTTTTAAACATTGTAGCCAACATCTAGCCTCGACCACAACATTCAAACAGAAAAGAAATCAACGCACATTCTTTAGCTGCAAAAGTAATCCTCGTAAAACTGGGCACAAAGAGCCTGCTTGGTGACCAAGGGCGTTTATTAATCGTGGGTCAAAAGTATGAACACACTTTAAAACTCTTACAGTTGCCTCAGACGCTAATCAACACTGGACAATTCAAAGAGTAGAAGCCGACTTTTTACTGTCCATAGTACTGATCACAAAATTGCTCAATAAATATATCAAAGACGACTTAACTTGATCAGTCGGTAATGTAAACCAAAAGTAGAGATGTTTAACCGTTCATTACTCAAAAACAATACACGCTGAAGGTTTCTTGGACAGATGCCTATGAACGAACGAAAAGAGATTAACACCATTCGATCGCAATCCTCACAAACTTAAAAGACTGGCAGATGTAGATTACACGGAACCAGTGTGCAACTACTTGTTCAGCTCTGTTCTAACAGATTATAAATAATCGCTAGGTATGGCAATTCTTTGCATATTGGTTTCTAGGATCATAAAATTGCATTTGTATGTGCTATCTTGAGTGCCTAATTAAGTCATGTCCCAATGAGCAATGATATAACTTTTGTTACAAAATCAACAATCACATAAAGATTACTTCATAATTTTCCATTAACTTAATAGAAGAAATGTAAACACAAAAAAAGATATCATATACGATGAAATCCATATTGCATTTATTGTCACTAAATAAAAAAAGGTGGGCGCTTATTTTCAGATCCATAAAATATAATATAAAAAATCACTTAAAAATTAAGGTTAATGAAAAACTGGGTGATCAATTTAAGTTAATAAAGAAAAATATCATTTTAAATTGAGCAATTCTAGAAATAACATAAAGTTTCAATCATATAACTGATCTTATTAATGACAACAATGTTAGATTTCATAAAAATGTAAGAGATCAACCATTTTTTAATACTTGATATAAGCAGATCATAACATATAAGGATCAATATGGGTGCTTCAAATATGTCAAAAGGAAAATAGTATTTTGTTTCACAATTTAAAAGCTATAGCTTTCATTAGTGGTACAGCGAACTATTTCAGAAAGGTTAAAATTTTGATGTTTAGAAGGATTATAACGATTAGTACTTATTTATTTCAAAGGAAAAAATTGAGGTAATTCAAAACTTCACAGGGACAATAAGTCCAAATTTATTTTCTCGACACAACAACTACAAAAACACACTGTTTTATATAATAGTATGCAATACATAGGGCATGACAAGAACAAACTTACAATTCGACATCAGCAGCCAGTGTACTGGGATGAATCCAGAACAGGTTCATGCCTGCAGGTAAGCTAAGGAAGAAGAATAGATTATGTCAGTACACACACGTGACTAAAAAATGTAATCATTCTAGACGAAACTGAAATGCGGTTAAATTATCACTGCAACGCTTCCGGATTCATAATACGTAGCCTCTTTTAGTTTGTACATGGACTTTGGTGCCATTTTTCCTTACCTATTACATTGATATTTCAAAAAAAAAGAGTAACTCATGGGACTAGAGACGTTGTTGTAGGGTTGTTTTGGGAGTGTGAAGGGTGAAGCCAAATTTAGAATCATACTTTAAGCATCCAAAAAAAGGAGAGAAAATCGGGACAACCTTTTTAAGTGCTTCAGCTTCCTCCCAATGCTTTCTGTGCTGCAAATTAATCGTTGCTCACCTAGAGAAAAAAATAAAATTAAAGAGGGAATCAAAACCAACATAAGCATACAAGAAAGGAACAAAAACCAACTAAAGAAGTACTACCAGTGCATCCTTGCCAAATTCTCAAGTACAACAAGAACGGTTAGTTTGCTTTGAACGTTTAGTCGTCAACAAATCTTTGTGCAACGGCAGCGATTATCACAAGCATAGGAAAGGTACATTATATATAGAAAATCGTAGAGACGTTATCCACAATCTAGTCAAAATACCAACTGATAAAATATCAACTATCTATAAATATTCTGAGTTATGCGGCAATTACCAAGCTCCTCCTGCCTCTTAACTTTTCTTTATATCTCTTGTGTGAGTGGAGCAGTGGCACAGAAACAGGCAAGGTTGCAACGGTGGTGCTTAAAGGGTTGTAGGTAAGGATGCCCTATCCTTTGTTGAAGGCATCTAAGAGAGCAGGATGCTGAACTAAAAATATTGCATAGATGTAAGCCGAATTTGCACATCTTTAAAACAGAATGTTTCAAAAAAATACAAATTTTTTTCTTAACATATCCAACGGGCTAGTGTGTTATTATAGCATAATCTATAACTTGTGTTTGGTCAGCTCGTGTGGTGCGAAGCTCTCTAAAAACCTATAGACGATGCTCACTTGAAGTCTGTCTGCTTTCAAGATCTACCAAATAGATTATAATTATTTGACTAACTCACATGAAAAAATTGATATTACAAGAAAAGACAGGTGATATTAAAATAGGAATGATGATTTGTAATAATTTAAAATGAAGAAGATGGATTACCATAGTGATCAACTCTTTCAAACTGTTTGTTGTATTTGTTTGTTTACAATCAAGTTTTAGTGGTCTGCCGACAAAGAATACGAAAAAACCAAAATCAAAGAACGATCCTAATGAGAAAGCGAATTTAACTGTGCCCCAAAGGAATTAGCCCAAAGGAATGATTGAAAAGTTCAACTGTACCTGTGTACACCTCAGAGACAGGGAATATGCAATAGCAGCCTTTGACCTCTTCCTGCAAAGCCTGTTTAAGAGCTCTACAATTTTCCTATCAACGAAATGATAAGGCGAATCTATAACATACTATAAGTCCGATAGTAGTTATCAACTCCTTCGGTGGTCTTGGATTCTCGTGTATATCTAGAAAATAGTTAACTAATCCCAAGAAGCATTAGCGGTGAGCAGGCCAAGTACTCAGAAATGATCAACTAGAGTTCGCTCCATTTCGCTAGAACAAATAACTTAGTATCATTCCGATATGACTTGTGAGTTTCTGACAAGATTATTTTAGTTCCAACCTCAAAAAGATGACTATCGCCATTGTCCCTGAGTTAAGGATTGAACAAGTTCCAAAGAAAATAGCCAAGCGCAGCAGTCGATAGGTTCTAAAGAGGAGTGAGTAGATTTTTGAAAGAAACTATTACTTGGGTAACCTTTTGTCAAGAAGAGCAGGTAATATCAGGAATATTTTAATACCATATTAACATACACAAATCTAACATGAAACTCTTTCGTAGCTGCAGAGTGACCTTCGACACCGGACCCATATCCCATTTCTGAAACCAAATAAAAAGGATAACACATGAAAAAAAGATACAGCTCAATCACACGAAAAAGACTACAACACATTTAATTCCCCACAGAAACTTCCACCCACAACTTCAAAATCTAAAGATTTTTGAAAGAACATCTACTACTTACGCACATTTTCATCAACACGAAGTAAGTATAACATAAAATCCACAAAAAAAAAACAACCATGACCGTCCCCACTGAAACAGTTCGTGAGGGACCAAGCCCAAACCAAATAAAGCCGGCAGACGTCGCGAATAATACTTCCGGCTCACTGCCCGCACGTATCGTTTCGGTTAGCAACCATCAGATGGTCCAGCTGCTTTCTCAGAGCATCATTGCGCCTCTTCTTTTCTCTGGCGGCAGATCGCTCTTCAAAAATCCCCGTCATGAACCAAAGTGATAACGGGCTCCGACTTTAGGCTTAAAAACTCTCGGTTTTCTTTGACAATTACATTCTTTAAAATTGCTGGTGTACCAGCGTAGTTTACTCTTAATAAAACGCTATGTATTCTTTTACTTTGGTATAATTGATCCACAAAAGAGAAAAATAACTAGAGGAGACAAAACCGATCTAACCAACCAGCTTAATCAAAACCGGTTGATTCGTCGTCGTTTAAAAACGGGTTGGTGGGTATTTATTTTTTCCAAAATCGACATCTTTAATTTGAACTCCAACTTGAATAAGAAAAATTCAAAAAACGGGACAGTCCAAAAAAGAAGACTTCAAATTGAAAACACGTACCTATTAAAACGACGGAATCAAAACTCAATTTAAAATCACATTCTTTTGTGAAAAACTCAACCCAAAAAGACCACGCTCACACGTGCAGAGTTCGTGTTCATATAAAAAAGCAACCATGTACTAATTTTATTAAACTTCGGAAATTCTGATAGCTATTGTTCAGTGAGACGGTAATTTTTTCATTTTTCTCACCGAGGGGTTACTGAAGGATATATTCTTAAGGCTAGGCGTGGTCAAGCATTCGAGATAGCAATTACTAAAGTTGCTTAGTCATTAAATAACTTATATGTCTGTAAAAAATTTATAGACTACGCGAAGTCTCTCAAAGAGATTACCTTGGGACAACTTAACGTAATCACAATATGTGACATTTAATCGACTTTAAATCATATTTATATTATGGTAAGTTGAATATGCCGTAATTTGATATCAAAATAATTATGATAAATTATTAAATAATTAAATAATATTTATGAATTTATATTGTAACTACAGGGGAACTTCAATTAAGACACCATTTTCATACCCATGGGGAATGAGATGAATGAATCATAAGGTTTGATTTAGTAATATTGAGTGATACCCGTCTATGAATCATGCCTTCTTACATCTCGTGTAGGCTAAACCAATAAACAATCACACAG
>JAJTVD010000123.1:0-13982 GCA_022432975.1 Begonia masoniana | reverse complement strand
AAATACTATATTAATTAAATTGCAGTTCTTTCTTTCCACTTCACTATCTTAAGTAACTTAAGACCGTGCACTCAAGTAGCAACATGCTGACTGCCTTTGGCAACACACCGGGCTGTTGATCTTGGCACCACTTTGCCCCAGTCCTCTAGGACTCATCGGTGTTCGTGGCCAACTTGCTGGAGCACCCCCATTGCCGTGCTCTAGTCTCGCCCAACCCTCATGTCTCAAGAAGACCGGCTCTTGCCTCGTGAGCAACCGACCCACTTGGCGAACACCACCATCGTGGTGCACCTTGCCCATCTATGTTTGGTCACCAATGCCCACGATGTAGCACATTATGGACCATGGGGAAAATGGTCAGCGACACACGGCCGTGGCGCGTGCCCATCACCAGGCGTGGCCGCGCGCCCATGCCGGGCTAATGGGGCTCAAGCACACGGGCACCCGAATGCAATAGACTGCCAATGCAATATGACTTGCCATGTGGGCACCATGCGAGGCACTCCTTCCTTCACCTTGGACGGAAAGCATTACCCACCGAATCAATCCACCGTGCTGGCACGCAAATGAAATAGCCAATATCATAGTGCAACAAATGAAACGGACATGGACAATGCAATAGTGGTCAAGCCCAATAGCCACCCCACTAAAAACAAGACTTGCAATTGGGCCAGGAGGCAATTTCCCATCTTTCCTTGCAACGCGGAAGCATTACCTCCTGAGCCTGCTGTGGCTGGGCAGCGAGGTGAGGTGGCACGTGCAGGGCCAAGGCAAGGGATTGCCACAGCGCAACAAAAAGAGGCAACGTGAGTGGGCACGGGGCAGGGCCAAGCAAGGGATGTGCCAAAGCGCACCAACAAAAGGCAGTGAGTGGGCACGTCAGGGACAAGGAAAGGGCTGGTGGCACGTGCAGGGCCAACGGCAGGGATGTGGCACGGTCATGGCAAAGGGCAAGGGATGTGGCACAGCGCAACCCAACAAGAAGGCAAGTGAGTGGGCAGGCACGTTGCAGGGCCAAGGCAAGGGACAAGTACCACAGCGCAACGCAACCTATGGCAGCGCCGTAACCTTAGAAAAGTGCCATGCCACAGGCAGCCGTGCCTTTGGCTAGGCCCACAGTGCCTGGAGATTGCTGGCTGTGCCGTGCATTGGGCCTTCGGGCCCACACCGTGCCCTGCACGCCAATGAAGGTCTGTGGCTTTGGCTCGGCACCCTTCTTAGCCCACCACCACCACCACACCACCACCACACCACCACCACCAACACCACCACACACAGTGACTTGCCTTGCTTGCCTTTGGCCCTGCCCTTGCCTTGCCTTTGCATTTGCCTTGCCTTTGCCTTTGCTTGCTTTGCCTTTGCCCTTGCTTTGCATTTGCCTTGCCTTTGCCCTTGCCTTGGCCTTTGCCCTTGCATTTGCCTTCCTTTGCCTTCTTTGGGGGCCCTTCTCGCGCAAGAGAGGAACTGGGGAGGGAAGGAAGGGAAGGAAGGGAAGGGAAAAAGGAAAAGGAAAAGGAAAGGAAAGAAGGAAAAGGAAAGGTCGGGCGCGAAGCCTCTGGGAGGGAGGGGAGGGAGGGAGTCGAGAGGGGTGGTGGGGAGGGACGAATCGAAGCGAGTGAGGCTGAATCTCAGTGGATGTGGCAGCAAGGCCACTCTGCCACTTACACTACCTCGTCGATATTTAAGTAGTCTGCCACGGATTCTACCGCCGCCCGGTGGTGAAATAACACTTCAAGGCGGCTCCGCGGCAACGGCGCGGTTGCGAGGGCTGGCCAACGAGGAGTCGCCTGTGGGGGCCGCGGCCCCTTAATGTGGGTCGGCGACTCGCGGCGGCGGGCGCACTGTCGCGTAGCTTTTAGCCCGGATTCTGACTTAGAGGCGTTCAGGTCATAAAGCCAGCGCAAAGGTAGCTTCGCGGCCCCTGGCTTTGCAACCAAGCGCGATGACCAATGTGCGAATCAACGGTTCCTCCGTACTAGGTGAATTATATTCCGACGATTTACTCAGTAGGTACAAAATAAACTGTTCTCACGACGGTCTAAACACAGCTCACGTCCCTATTGGTTGGGTGAACAATCAACACTTGGTGAATGCTGCTTCACATGATAGGAAGAGCCGACATCGAAGGATCAAAAGAACGTCGCTATGAACGCTTGGCGCCACAGACAGTAGCCCTGTGGTAACTTTTCTGACACCTCTAGCTCAAAATCCGAAGGGTCTAAAGGACGATAGGCCACGCTTGCCGGTTCGTATCGTACTGGAAATCAGAATCAAGAGCTTTTACCCTTTTGTACCACACGAGATTTCTGGTTCTCGTTGGCTCATCTTTAGGACACTGCGTTATCTTTTAACAGATGTGCGCCCCAGCCAAACTCCCACCTGAAATTGTCTTCCGCCCGGATCGACCCGCCGAGGCGGGCCTTGGGTCAAAAGGAGGGGGTTGCCCCGCTTACGATTCACGGAATAAGTAAAATACCGTTTTTTAAAAGTAGGGTATTCACTTTCGCCGTTCCGGTCCCCACTTATCCTACACCTGATCAAGTCATTTCACATGAGTCGGACTAGAGTCAAGTCAAACAGGGTCTTCTTTCCCGCTGATTCTTGCCAAGCCGTTTCCCTTGGCTGTCGGGTTTCGCTGGATAGTAGCCAGGGACGTGGAGGAATATCGTTAATCCATTCATGAGGTCACTAAGTAAGCGAGGCATTGGGCTACCTAAGCGAGTCATAGTTACTCCGCCGTTTACCCGCGCTTGGTTGAATTTCTCACTTTGCATTCAGAGCCACTGGGCAGAGAAATCACTTGCGTGAGCATCCGCAAGGACCATCGCAATGCTTTGTTTTAATTAAACAGTCGGATTCCCCTGTCCGTACCAGTTCTGAGGCGACTGTTCGATGCCCGGGGAAGGCCCCCGGAGGAGCCGTTCCCAGTCCGTCCCCCGGCCGGCACGCGACGACCCGCTCTCGCCGCGAGAGCAGCTCGAGCAGTCCATCGACAGCCGACGGATTCGGGACGGGGACCCCCGTGCCCAGCCTCAGAGCCATTCTTTTCCGAGGGTTACGGATACATTTTGCCGACTTCCCTTGCCTACATTGTTCATCGGCACCCAGAGGTGTTATTGGAGACTGATGCGGTTATGAGGTACGACCGGGCGTGGGAGAGGCACCGTGTCCTCCGGATTTTCAAAGGGCCGTCGAGGACGTACCGGACACCGCGCGAACGTTGCGGTGCTCTTCCAGCCGATGGCCCTACCTCCGGCTGAGCCGTTTCAAGGGTGGGCAGGCTGTTAAACAGAAAAGATAAACTCTTCCGAGGTCCCCGACGACGTCTCCGGACTCCCTAACGTTGCCGTCAGCCGCCACTTCCCGTTCAGGAATTTTAACCCGATCCCTTTCGATGCTCGCGCGCAGACGGCGCGTCGACGGGATTGCCCTGTCTCTTAGGACGACTAACCCATGGTGCAAGGTGATGTTTACATGGAACCTTTCCCTCTTCGGCCTTCAAAGTTTCATTGAATTTGCTACTACCACCAAGAACTGCACCGACGGCCGCTCCGCCGGGCTCGCGCCCCAGGTTTTGCAGCGACCGCCGCGCCCTCCTATCATCGAGGCCTGGTACTTGCCGGACGGGCCGGGTGTAGGTCGCCGCGCTTCAGCGCCATCCATTTTCGGGGCTAGTTGATTCGGCAGGTGAGTTGTACAACAATCCTTAGAGGATTGCGACTTCCATGACACAGTTCGTGCTGTCTTACGACCAACACCTTGTGGGTTCTAGGTTAGCGCGCAGTTGGGCACCGTAACCCGGCTTTCGGTTCATCCCGCATCGCCAGTTCTGCTTACCAAAAATGGCCCACTTGGAGCTCTCGATTCCGTGGCGCGGCTCAGCGAAGCAGACGCGCCGTCCTACCTATTTAAAGTTTGAGAATAGGTCGAGGGCGTTCCGCCCCCAGATGCCTCTCTAATCATGGCTTTACAACGAGTAGAAGCGCGCCCATGGGCTACCAGCTATCCGAGGAAACTTCGGAAGGGAACCAGCTACTAGACGGTTCGATTAGTCTTTCGCCCCTATACCCAGTCGGACGAACGATTGCACGTCAGTATCGCTGCGGGCCTCAACAGAGTTCCTCTGGCTCGCCAGCTCAGGAGAGTTCACAATCTTTTCGGGTCCCGACAGGCATGACTCACACTCGAACCCTTCTCAGAGATAAAGGGCGTCGGCGGTGGCAACCCAGGGGGGATCCGCCAGTCAAGCTTCCTTGCCTCAGGGTTTTATGGGCCCGTGACTCGCACACATGTCAGACTCCTTGGTTCAGGTTTCAAGAAGGGGCGAATGGGGAAAAGCCCGCAGGCAGGAGCCTGAGCGCGCCGATGCCGAGCACGCCGTGTGGGCGCGCGCTGCAGCACGGATCGAGGCGAAGACGTATCCGCGAGCACAAACGAAGGCCCGGGCTTGCGGACGCGCCCCATCCGCGTAGGTCCACGCCCGAGGATTGGCAGACGGCTACGCGCGTTCACATGCCGACCGAGACGCACCGCCGGCCCCATCGCCTTCCCTCCCGACAATTTCAAGTACTCTTTGAACTCGTTTTCAAAGTCCTTTTCATCTGTCCTCGCGGTTATTGTTTGCTATCGGTCTCTCGCCAACATTTAGCCTTGGACGGAATTTACCGCCCGATTTGGGCGGCATTACAAACAACACGACTCGTAGACAACGCCTCGTGGTGCGACAGGGTCGGGCACGACGGGGCTCTCACCCTATCCGGGCACCCCCTTCCAGGGACTTGAAGCCGGCGCCGCTGAGGACGTCTCCAGACTTACACTTCGAAAGCGAAAACCGGGCGCTCGATCTCAAGCTGGGCTATTCCCGGTTCGCTCGCGTTACTAAGGGAATCCTTGTAAGTTTTTTTCTCCGCTTATTGATATGCTTAAACTCAGCGGGTAATCCGCCTGCTGGGGTCGCTTCGATAACGTCCTCCGCTGGTGCTGGCCAGCGAGGCGGGCATTAGGGTCGACAGGAGTCACCGATCGCGCGTCTGCGGGGGCAAGTTAATTCGTCGAGGGCATTGCTGCACCACCGCCGATCGCGCCGCAAGACGACGAGGACTCGAAATTTAGACCAACGCGAGTTACCCGCAGGGGAGGCCAACGTCGCCTCCCGACCACCACCCAAAAAGGCCAACAAAAACACCGATGCGGAAGTCGGAGGCCCGAGCGAGCAGGTTCCACTTCGAGCAGCGAGGCATTGTTTTCTTTTTCTTTTTGTGGTGAGGGGGGGGGCTACGCTGCGTGACGCCAAGGCAGACGTTGCACTCGGCCAGAAGGCTTCGGGGCGAAATGCGTTTTCAAAAACCGATGGTCACGGGAGTCTGCAATTCCCACCAAGTATCGCAATCTCACTACGTCTTCATCGATGCGAGGAGACGAGATATCCGTTGCTCGAGAGTAGTTTGATGGTCAGTTCGCAGGAACCCCTGGGTCCCGAAATCGGGGCAGGGGAGACGCGTTCTAAGTTCCAAGATTCCTTGCAGCAACTAGCGTCGGGGTTCGTTAGGGGGCGCGATGCACGCGAGGCATCAAACGCGGCAAGCGCGGTTCGCAGCTCCGACGGCGCCCGCACCGTTCCCGCGCGCGGCGGGACGGTGCAGGCAAACTATTTCGCGGGTTGTCTGCTTTGCAGGATCGACAATGATCTTCACGCAGGTCACCTACGAAACCTGTTACGACTCTCCTTCCCGATAAATGATAGGTCAGTGGAATTTCGCGATGTGGAGGCAGGGAACGCCCACGTCGCGCGATCCGAACCACTTCACCGGACAATTCAACGGTAGGAGCGACGGGCGGTGTGTACAAAGGGCAAGGGGTAGTAAACGCGAGTGATGACTGCGCTTATAGGCATTCCTCGTTTAAGCCAAACAATGCAATGATTCTATCCCCATCACGATGAATTTCAAAGATACCGGGCCTGTCGGCCAAGGCTATATACTCGTTGAATACATCAGTGTAGCGTCGCGGCGGCCCAGACCATCTAAGGGCATCACAGACATGTTATTGCCCAAACTCCTTGGGCCTACCCTCCTAATAACGCCAAGTCCATCTAAGGAAGCTGGACGCGGTAGGGCACCTCGATAGCTAGTAGCAGGCTGAGGTTCTTGCGTTACGGAATTAACCAGACAAATCGATCCACCAAAATAGAACGGCCATGAACCACCACCATAGAAATCAAGAAAGAGATCTCAGTCTGTCAATCTACTATGTCTGGACATGGTAAGTTTCCCGTGTTGAGTCCAATTAAGCCGCGGCTCCACTCCTGGTGGTGCATTCCGTCAATTCCTTTAAGTTCGGCCTTGCGACCATACTCCCCCCGGAACCAAGGACTTTGATTCTCAGAAAAAAAAAAAACGGGGGGGGGAAAAAAAAAAATGGTGCGGCGATGTCTATAAGCAACTCGCCGATCCCTAGTCGGCATCGTTTATGGTTGAGGACTAGGACGGTATCCCCTGATAGTTTCCTTCGAGCCCCCAACTTTCGTTCTTGATTAGTGAAAACATCCTTGGCAACTGTTTCGCAGTGTTCGTCTGTTCATAAATCCAAGATTTCACCTCTGGGACTATGAAATCCCCGAATGCCCCCGACTGTCCCTGTTAATCATTATCGATACGAAGGCCAAAGAATAGGATCGAAAATCTATGACGTTATCCATGCTAATGTACAGAGCGAAGGCTTGCTTTGAGCACTCTAATTTCTTCAAGTAAAGCGCCGGCAGGAAAGAACCGGCCAATTAAGCCAGAGAGCATCGCCGGCAGAAAGGAAAGGACCGCGACTGACGGTGCACACCCTGAGGCGGACCACAGACTATCCCGAGATCCAACTACGAGCTTGTTAACTGCAACAACTTAAATATACGCTATTGGAGCGGAAACCGCGGGGGGCTTTGCTGGCACCAGACTTGCCCTCCAATGGATCCTCGTTAAGGGATTTAGATTGTAACATTCAATACCAGAATCGAAGAGCCCGGTATTGTTATTTATTGTCACTACCTCCCCGTGTCAGGATTGGGTAATTGCGCGGCCTGCTGCCTTCCTTGGATGTGGTAGCCGTTTCTCAGCTCCCTCTCACGGAATCGAACCCTAATTCTCCGTCAACCGTCACCCACCATAGTACGCCACTATCCTACATCGAAATTTGATAGGGCAGAAATTTGAAATGATGCGTGCCGGCACACAAGGCGTGCGGATCGTCAGTTATCATGAATCATCAGAGCAAGGGATAGGCCGCGTCGACCTTTATCTAATAAATGCGTCCCTTCCGAAGTGGGGTTGTTGCACGTATTAGCCTCTAGAATTATAACGGTTATGAGTAGCAAGTACCATCAAACAAACTATAAACTGATTTAATGAGCCATCGCAGTTTCACAGTTTGAAGTGTTCATACTTACACCATGCATGCGCTATTTGAGACAAGCATATGACAACTGGAGGATCACCAGGAGCCTTCCTTCTCTGCGTTGGATTACAAGTCCTCGCCGCCCAAAGCCGCACCCAAAAGGAAGGCGACCTCAGCGTACAAGGCAAAGCGCAATCGCAGTCGTCCTGAGGCAACGTGGGTGGGTCGTCGTTCTCAACGCTCCCAAAGTAAGGGGCCAAGAACAATAGCGTTAGTTTTCTACCTCCGAGGCAACAAGCAACAAACAAATGCACACCAACCAAACAAAATCAAGAGCAGGCACAACAACGATGCTCTGATTTGCCAGAGGGGTGCATTAGCCGCTTTAACGTCGCAGTGTATCACAAGGACAACGACAGAAAGGGTCCACGAGACCTATCAATGCCGAGGTTACGGGTCGCTGGTACAGAAACCAACGCACATTGCTCACCGAATCGAAAATCAAAGGAGCAAACATCATGAGAAGGGCGTGCAGCTAGTTGCAAGCACGAAGCAGAGATCCTGTAAGCGACACGGACCAAAATGCCTACCAGCTGTGCTCAAACAAAGCCCTGAATCCATGGAACCACAACCCTATCCCCGCCGAAATCCAGCAGCACAGAGCCTAACCCACACTCAAGCCAAGAAAAGCTCCGCGCGATCATCAAAGCACAGGCAGCAAGGGCACTAGTGGACGCTCACCAAGACAGCCAGTTCTAAGAGTCATCGACAATATGCACATGGTTGAGAGGCACAAGACAATACCAAGCCACCCGCAGCGAACACGAACGCCATGACAGAGGCACGTTCCATCATTGGTCAAGGCGAGAGCACCCAGCCCCACGTAGGCACTATGGCCGCGATCACGGAAAAAAAACCACAGGTTTAGCAAGAAGACGCCGCAACTGGTTCATCGGCCACATGACCGATTGTGAGAAACAAGCAACCAAGCCCCCCCGCCGCACACGCACCGCCGTGATAGCAGACACGCTTCACCGTTGGTCAGCAAGCTCACCCATGGTCCCCCTGCGGGTGCCACATGTCCGCCGATCACGAATCCAAAACTATGAGCAATGGTCACGAGGTGTAGCCATCAACAACATGCCCCCGTGGAGGCACAGGCAACCACAGCCCCACGCAACGCGGAACACGGCCACCAGCTAGCAGCCACGCCCACCGGTGGTCACGACAAGACACCATACCCACGCTGGGTACATAAAGCCGTGGGTCACGAATTCCGAGAATCGAGACAAGGGCACGAGGGGGTTCCGGTCATACCTAGTGGAAAGCATGAAAAAGGCTACGTAATGATCAAAAGACACGTTCGACCGTGGCGGCAAAAGTGCCGTGGCAATGCCAGAGTGCACCCATGGGGCCACAGTGGCCCTCATGGGGCACACGGTGGCAGCGCAGTGCTCGCAGGAGCCGACTATGGCCGCCAATCACGAGGGGGGGACCCCGACCAACCACGTATGATGGAGCGCAATGCCCGCCCTCTGTGCCATGGGTGCCTTGGCCACCCATGCCCAACTGTGCCTCCCCCCTAAAGAGCAATCGGACCATCTTGGCCTGGAAAGGAGTGGACATGCTAGGTAGCCGCGGAGTCACTTGCCAATAACTCCAAAAATTAGAAAAATCTTTTTTTCCAAAACCAATTTTGCAACTCCAAATGGGAATATATGGAGAGCTATTGTAAGTTCAAAGATTTTTGGATGACATACGTATTTTTTAAGACTTATTTCGTAATTGTAAATTAAAAAATAAATAAATAGTACATGTTGCAAAATCATGAAACTTTGGCAGACTATCTTCCCTTGATATGCTGCTCGGGTGGTGAAATTGCAGGGCAAATCCGACTTTAGTTGCTATGTTTTTTGGGTTTAGGTTAGCCTAACCTCGTGTGGGCAAGGAGACACGGGCATGCTGGCCCGAGGCACGCGCGCGCCATGATGGGTCGATGAGGTGCCAATGCCCGGGGGGCGTGGCCCAGCCGGCGTGGCGTGCGCCAAGGCCCCCAGCGCTGGTGGCGGCGTGGCGCGCGCCAGTGCACGCGTTGCACACCGCGTGCCACACCGCAGGTGCACACCGCTGGTGCACCCGCGTGCAACCAACGCGTGCACGACCGGCGGTGCATTCCCGTTTGTGCGCACGAGTCCACGGCCGTGTGCGCGGCGTGTGCCGGCGGGGCGCGCGATTGAATGCCAGTTGCGCGCGCCAGAGCATTAAACTGCGCCGGGCGTAACGCCCCCTGGGCGAGCGCACTAGCCGTTGGCGCCACAATGCCCGGACAGGGGTCTCGGCACCACGTCCCTGGCGCCCCGTGGGAGCGCTGGGCTGCGCGCCCATGCCTTAGCGCCTGGGTGCGGCGCCCAGTTGCCGTGCTGCAGCGCACGGCCTGCGCGCCCAGGCCTGGTCTAGCGGCCTGCCGCCCGACACCATCTTGGGCTGCACCACCAATGCAGCCCACCATTAGTCATTTTCCAGCATGCCATGCCATGACATGCCATGCCAGCCATGCATAGGAGGTTCCATCAAGCACCCTTCCTTGGGCTCGGCCCGCCCGTCCATCATGCACCATGGTTGTGCTTGCATGCCTTGCAACACACACGGCTTGTTGATCTTGTCGCACCACTTGGCCCCACGTATAGACTCATCGGTGTGGGCCAACTTGTTGAGCAACCCCACATTGCCGTGCTCTAGTCTCGCCAACCATCCTGTTAAGAGACCGCTCGTGCCATCGAGCACACCGACCCAACTTGGGCCACCAACCAACCATCGTGTGCACCTTGTCATTATGTTTGTGTCACCCATGCCCACGATGTAGCACAATATGGACCTGGGAAAATGGTTCCTCGACAACCGGCGTGGCGGTGCCATCACCAGGCGGGCGCGCGCCCATGCAGAGGCTAATTGGGGTCAAGCACACGGGCACCCCCGAAATGCAATAAGGACTTGCCAATGCAATAGACTGCCAGGGGCACCTGCGAGGGCAATCTCCCTTCATCCCTTGCGAATCGGAAACATACCACGCGCAATCACAAGTCCACCGGCCTTGGCACGCAAACAATCGCCATATAATAGTGCAACAATGCAACAATGCACGGACATGACAAGCAATAGTGGTCAAAGCCCAATAGCCACCCCAATTACAACAGCCTTGCCATGGGCACCATGGAGGCAATTTCCCTTACTTTCCTTGCAACTAGGGAATATACCTCCTTTGCTGCGTGGCCTGGGCAGCGAGGTGAGGGTGCAGTTTTGCAGGGCCAAGGCAAGGGATGTGCCACAGCGAACCCCAACAAGAAGGGGCAAGTGACCTTTGTGGGAACGGCCAGGGGGGACCAAGGCAAGCGGATGTGCCACAGCGCAACCCACAAGAGGCAAGTGATGTGGGCACGTACAGGGCCAAGGCAGGGATGTGGCCGGGCAGAGGGCCAAGGCAAGGGCTGTGGCACGTGCAGGGCACAAGGCAAGGGACTGTGGCACAGCGCAACCCAACAAGAAGGAAGTGAGGTGGGCACGTGCAGGGCAAGGCAAGGAAGTACCACAAGAGCAAACGCAAACATGGCAGCCGGCTCGTAACCGTAGACCCACCGCGTCCAGTGCCATAGACACAGGCAGCAGTGCCTTGGGCCGCCCACCGTGCCTTGGAGGACTGGCACTGGCTGTGCGTGACGTGGGGCCTTCGGCGCCAACAAGTGCCTTGCACGGTCAAGGCATGTCATGGTGGCTTTGGCCGCCACCTTTCTTAGACCACCACCACCCCAACACCACCAAACACCCCACCGTGGCCCGTGCCTTTGCCCTGCCCTTGGCCTGTGCCTTTTGCCTTTGCCTTTGAATGTGCCCTTGCCTTTGCTTTGCCCTTGCCTTTGCCCTTGCATTGCCTTGCCTTGCATTTGCCCTGCATTTGCCTTGCATTTGCCCTGCCTGTGCCTTGCTTGGGGCCTTCTACGCAAGCGAGGAAGGGAAGGGGAAGGAAGGAAAGAAAGGAAAGGAAGAAGTCCGGGGGCGAGCCTCTGGGAGGGAGGAGCGAGGGAGGGAGTCGACCCGGGGTGGTGGGGAGGGACGAATCGAAGCGACGGAGGCTGAATCTCAGTGGATCGTGGCAGCAAGGCAATCGCCACTTACAATAACCGTCGCGTATTTAAGTCGCATGCAAAGGATTCTACTGCCGCCGAGTGAATAAACACTCAAGGCGGCCCGCGCAACGGCTCGTTGCGAGGGTTGGCCCAAAGACGCCGTGTGTGGGGGAGAGGGCACCTACTGGCTGGGCGGCGATTCGGGAGCGGCGCCGTGTGCGCGCTTTTAGCACGATTAGACTTAGAGGCGTTCAGTCATAATCCAGCGCCACGGTAGCTTCGCGCCAATGGCCTTTTAACCCAAGCGCGATGGACCAATTGTGCGAATCAACGGTCCTCTTCGTATAGGGTGAATTACTATTGCGACGCTTGATCATCAGTAGAGTACCAAATAACCGGTCTAACGACGGTCTAAACCCAGCTCACTTCCCTATTGGTGGCGTGACAAGTCCAAAATTGGGGAATCTGCTTCACAATGATAGGAAGGGACGAGGACATCGAAGGATTCAAAAAGCAACGTCGCTATGAACGCTGGCTGCCACAAGAAAGTTAATCCCCTGTTGGTTACTTTTCTGACCTTAGCTTCAAATTCAGAAGGTCTAATAGGATCGATAGGCCACGCTTTTCACGTTCGATTAGTACTGGAAATAAGAATCAAAAGAGCTTTTACCCTTTTGTTCCACACGAGATTTCTGTTTCTCGTTGAGCTAATCTTAGGAAACCTGCGTTATCTTTAAACCGATGTGCCGCCCCAGCCCAAACTCCCCACCTGACAATGTATTCGCCGGATCGACCCGCCCGAGCGCGGCATTGGTCCAAAAGAGGGGCGTTGCCCCGCTTCCGATTAACGGGGAATAAGTAAATAACGTTTTAAAAGTGTGGTATTTCACCTTTCCGCCGTTTCCGGCTCCACTTATCCTACACCTCTCAAGTATTTCACAGAGTCGACTTAGAGTCAAGTCAAAGGGTCTCTTCCCAGCTGATTCTGCCAAGCCCGTTCCTTGGCTGTGGTTCGCTGGTAGTAGAAGGGCAGTGGGAATCCGTAATCATTCATGCGCGTCACTAATTAGAATGCGAGGCATTTGGGCTACCTTAAGAGAGTCATAGTTACTCCCGCCGTTTACCCGCGCTTGGTGAATTCTTTCACTTGACATTTCAGAGCACTGGGCAGAGAAAACGAACATTGCGTGAGCATCCGCAAGGACCATCGCAATGCTTTGTTTTAATTAACAGTCGGATTCCCCTTTTCTACGTACAAGTTATGAGTAGACTGTAGATGCCCGGGGGAAGGCCCCCGGAGGAGCCTTCCCAGTCGTCACCGGACGGCACGCGACGACCCGCTCTCGACCGCATAGAGCAGAGATAGAGCAGTCCATAGACAGCCGACGATTCGGGACGTGGGACCCCCGTTGCCCAGGCCCTCAGAGCCAATCCCTTCTTCCGAGGTTAAAGGATCCAAGTTTGCCGACTTCCCTGCCTTACATTGTTCACATGACCAGAAGGTGTTCCCTGGAGACCTGAGCGGTTATGAGTACGAGGGCGTGGAGAGCAATCGGTCATCCGGATTTTCAAGGGCCGTCGAGGAGTACGGACACCGCGCGACGGGGCGGGCTCTTCCAGCGATGGACCTACCTACGGTGAGCCGTTCACCGGGTGGCAGGCCTGGTAAAACAGAAAAGATAACTCTCCCGAGTCCGACGACGTTACGGACTCCCAACGTTGCGTCAGCCGCCAGTCCCGGTTCAGGAATTTTAACCGATTCCCTTGCGATGCTCTGCGCGCAGGACGGCGGCTGTCAGACGGGATTGCCCTGTCTCTTAGGACTCGAGATCACCCCTGTGCAAGTGCTGTTTGACATGGAACCTTTTCCACTCTTCGGCCTTCAAAGTTCTAATTGAATAGTTGCTACTACCACCAAGATCGCACCGACGGCCCGCTCGACGGGGGCTCGCGCCCCAGGTTTGCAGCGACCGCCGCGCCTCCTACTCATCGAGGCCGGGTTACTTGCCCGCGACGGCCGGGGGTAGGTCGCGCGCTCAGCGCCATCATTTTCGGGGCTAGTTGATCGGCACAGGTGGTTGTTACACACTCTTAGCGGATTTCGACTTCCATGACACGTCTGACTGTCTAAGACCACCACCCTTTGGGGCGGTTCTAGGTTAGCGCGCAGTGGGCACCGAAAACCCGGCTTTCGGTTCATCACGCATCGCCAGTTATGTCTTACCAAAAATGGCCCCCTTGGAGCTCCGATTCCGTGGAGCGGACTCAGCGACAGCAGCCGCGCGTCCTACCTATTTAAAGTTTGAGAATAGGCGAGGGGTTGCGCACCCGGATGCCTCTATTCATTGGCTACCCGATAGAACCACCATGGCTACAGCTATCCTGAGGGAACACTCGGAGGGAAACCAGCTCTAGACGGTCGAATTAGTCTTTCGCCACTATACCCAAGTCAGACGAACGATTTTTTTTTTTTTTTTTTTT
>JAJTVD010000122.1:0-15005 GCA_022432975.1 Begonia masoniana | reverse complement strand
CATTTAACCCTCAACCCTCTTGCTTGTGCTGTCAACTCTTCCTGAAACCAATCGATGAAGTGACGTTTCTTATACTTCATCAAACGGCATTCTACGTCTTAATTACGCTTCATGAAGTTATTGGTCTTCAATACACTGCGTTCTCAGCACTTCAAGTTAAAACCCCTTTAATGTAAATGGATACTTAGGTTCTAAGACACCAGCCATTTCACACTCAACCTCCTTGGCTTTGATTCGGTCAACCTTTTTGGAACAAATCTTGAGTGAGTTTCTAACTTACTTCATAAACGCATTACTAATCTTAATACGCATCCATGAAGTTTATTGTTTCTTCAAACTACGTCGTTCTCGTTCACTTCAAGTTAAAACCTTTAATGTGAAATGAATAACTTTTAGTTCTAACCACAATCTTTAACACAACCCTCATTGGCTGATTCGTTCACTCTTTTGGTACAAATCGATTGAGTGGAGTTTCTTATACTTTATTAAACGCTTTTACTAAGTCTTAATTTTACGCGTCCATAAAGGTATTGGGTCTTCAATCCACGTCCGTCCTCGGCACTTCAACCTGAACCCTTTAATGTGAAATGGATAACTTAGTTTTTACCACATTCATGTACACTCAACCTCATTGGCTTTATTCGTTCAACGCTTTTCGAAAAAATCGATTGACGTGCAGTTTCTTATGTTTCATCAAACGCATACTAAGTTTATTACGCGTCCATTAGGTTATTGGTCTCAATACACGTCGTTTTTGTCACTTCGAGTTAAACTTTAATGTGAATGGCTAACTTAGGTTCTAACCACAAGCATGTAACCACTCAACCTCATGGCTTGATTCGTTAACTCTTTTGGAACATCGTTGAGTGAAGTTTATTAGCTTCATCAAACGATTACCAAGATTCGGTTTCTCCTTATTCGTTTCGCTCTGTTTGGAGACAATATTTGTACACCACTGTCATTTTTGCCATGTAATATTTCTTCCCGAAGTATAGTGGATTAATTCATATTATACAATGTAATGTTTTGTTTGGAACCAAAACGATGAGTTTTATATTGATTGGATATGAGATGAAAACCAACAAAAATTGTAACTACACAAACAAGTTAGTTGTAATTGAGTAAGGGTAAATGTGGAGAAATTAAGGTTGTGGGAGATAACCAATGGATGATTGCCACGTTGCAATAACTTGCTGAGAAACCTACCTATTCTCCTTCCTTCTACTAAACATTCATATACTTCTCCTTCGCTGTATGACCTCTCTACATCTTCTTCCAGTCCATAACACCATTGACGCTACTTCGATCGTCCTCGTTCCTCTCTGTTTCTTCACTGGTAAGGCATCTTTAATTCTACAAGTTGGGACAAGGTAAATGGCGAGTTTTTAAACCAATTTTTAGGGTTATGGTAATTTTATGAAAAACTCGCTGTTTTTGGAATGAAAACACACCGTTTGTTTTCTAAAGGTTTCATTCGTCTGGGAACAATTCTATAACTTATTATTAGTATTTGCATCTATTTATACCTCTTCATGCATACACAGGTCCGAGCGTTCCCAGGGACATTCAGCCCTCTGACACCGGCAGAAAACAGGTCAGTTCATAAGTTTAATCCGGCCCTTAAGGCCCCTACCCATCAGGAGTACTAGGTTTACTGTTTTTCGGTTGTTTTGGGTAGAATAGTTAGAGTTATGTTCTGAAATGTCTTGCTTGATGTAATCTTCTGTTGTCTACTGTTTTATAATGTTATCTTGTGCTAGTTAGTTCAGGCACCGTTCCTTCTACACTGTTTTCCTGAAAATTCTGCAAACCGATTTCTGTACACTGTTTGAAATTAATAAGAATTAAAATTCACTGAATTACCGGTTAGTGTGGGACGGGGACTGGCCCCTCTTTTTTTTTCCCTCTCCGGGATCTGAAACATACGTCCCTGGCAAGGACCCTCCTGTTTTTTATCCCTCCATGGAATCTGAAACTGCCGTGCCTGATAGTGCACTAACTGAACCATTTCCCCTATAAGCCCACTTAATTCTCTCTGCCACTGAAATGTTTTTCCTTTATCTGTCACTGAATTTCTGACAGTTCATGCCTGCAAATGCACCTACTGCATTCTGATTATGTCCTTACGAGTTTTAGACTCATAGTGACCTCTCTGATGTAGTACTGAACCGGACCGAGGACTTTGCGCCTCAAAATGAATGATCTGATGTGTTGATGGCTTCGAACTCAGAGGTTGGTTTCTTGCAGCCAGACATGACGATCTGAGTTTAAGTTTCGAAAGTTTATATCTGTAAAGTCTTCTAGAAGTCCTTTGTTGGTTGTAAAACTCTTTCTTTGAAGAAATTCTGCAAGTATAGGTCCCTGTTCTGTACTGATTTGCAGATTTAAAAACAATGTAGAGGTCTGATGTCTAAGTTTTTTTGAAACCTCTGTATTTGACGTCAGTTAATTCTAAAGTATTCTGGAATGTTTGGGATACTTTGCGTTAATCTGTGCATGACATTTCTGGTTTAAAGTCATCCGTGTAGTTTGTCTATCTTGGAAATCTGTAAAATTTTTAATCGGAAAAAAATTTTGAAAGGGTCCAAAACTTTATGCTTCTTTTTGAGGCTCCTATCATCTGTACAATCGTTCGTTAAAAGTTGCTAAGTTTTGCCTTAGAAACTATGTCATCCGATCCAGTCCACCGCTGCCCGTTTCCTTCTTAAAAGTAATGTCTTCCGGCTGACTCATCTTAGTCATCCGCCCATGTATTCCATTCCTTCCGTTTGACTCAGCATAAAACTCTTCCGCCCAGTTAAAAAACGTGTCTTCTGGGCCGACGTCTCTATTCATCCGCCCATGTATTCATGCCTTCCGGTTGACGTCAGCATACATCTTCCGCCCAACAGTATTTTATATGTTTTAAGAATTCATTCCTCCTTCCGCCATCCTTATCTAATTTTGTATGTTATCAATTAATGAACCTGTTTTCATCTATTCTTCCATTCTTTCCTTGCTGACGTCATCACCTCCTCCGCCCAGTTTATTCCACAGTTTCCTTTTCTGTTTACATCTTCCCGCTGACCATCTGGTCACGCTGTTTTGTCTTATTCCCATCCACCGGCCAATTTATCTTCTTCCCCGCCCAACATATTTTATCTGGTTTTAAGAATTCATTCCCTCCTCCGCCAGCCTTATGCTAATTTCTGTTCTTTATCCATTAATGACAACCTGTTTTAAATTTCTACTCCGAGCACTCGCTCTCTGCCATTTTAAGGTTTCGAAACGTTCAGATTGTCGCTGATTTCTGCCCCTGTTTTGGTCTATGTTCAAAAAAAAATAGTCCCCCGTTTCTGTTAACTGTCCGGGTGATGGCTCCGTCCCACCCGACCCCTCGGGTTCATTTCGGGCTGGCACATATTCCGTGCACAGTATATTATTCATTCTTCCTGCCAGGTGGAAGCCTTGCTGAAGCCCTTATTCTTGAGAGGCAAAAATGTTTTTATTCGGCCGATTTATTCTTCACCCACAGTTTAGTGTGTGTAGGTTTATTATTCATTCATCGAGATGATTGAATGTATTCACACTCTATTCTTGAGCTGATCTTATATCTTCAAGTGTGTTTTTTGATGCAACCAAAGCCAATTATGGTGTTACAGACTATGTCTCTGGTGGCTATTCCTTTTTCTTCATTGAAGCGCAACTTCAGGAGGAGTCTCGTGGAACTCGGGAGAGTTCTGATCGTGTGGCAAGGGGAATCGGCATACACATATTCCAGGAGAGTCATTCAACTACAAGGGAAAGCTGTCATCTTTAATTCCGCCGTGCGAGTCGCCATCAACAAGGGTATCTTGTGTGCATTCAATTCCGGAGAATCGATTACAATTCGCGGCAGCTCGCAAATAGAATTTACTCTGACTGTTCGTGATATCAGCGACAAAGGTAAGAGGTATCTTTTATTGTAATAAGTTCGATTGTATTGTAACTTTAAGAAACTAATTGAATTGTTTTTAAATCTGACTTGCACGCAGACAGTAGACCACTGCGAACTACGTTACAACCTCAATTGTCTGACTTTATCATTGTCCGTATCACGAAAAGAATTGGTCCCATCTAGTGTTCCACCTACACTAGGCATCAAGTACTCACCTTTATCTTCCTAATTTGTGTCTAAATACAATATGGTATTTGGGATAAGTCCGTGACACTATTTCATCTTTTTCTCTTCGCTCACCAATATCCATCGCCGCATCTTCTTACTCACCATTTTAACTCTTAACTAATCTCACAAATTACAAAAAAAAACAAAAAACTACACAGCTCTATTGCCTCTTCTAAACTGCCCATCCCTCTTAAAATTGGAAATAAAACTGCTGATCAAATTTCGTCCCCATCATTGGAAACTTAATTTTTTTTTAAACAAAAGTATATTACAACAATTCCAGCAGAATCTCCTGCTAACCGAGTCTCTTCTACCACCTTTAATCGATACAACACAACCTAAATTACCCCGCACGTTGCCTATCTAGCCCACCTTGGATCATAAAGTATCGGTGATAAAAAACGAAGTCTTTTTTTTTTTAGTTATAGTTATTTTTGACAAGTTGGAAATATTGATTTTGAGATTTGCTTCCTTAATATATTTTTTAAAAAATACATTTTTTTTCATGAAAAAATATTAAGGTTGTTATAAATATCTTTATTTTTCATTCTTCTCCTTTAATTTTTTAATAATGACCTTTACTTACTTATTTTTCCCATCTTTTTATTTCTGTTTCTCATTTTATTGTAAAGTTTATGCAATTTAATACTAAGACATAGGTTTGTTAACTATTAAAGATAAATCAGTAATTTATTAAAACAATTATTATTTTTTCTCGTAACCGATTAGTTTAAAAGCAAAACTAACCTATTATTTTAAAAAACCTACAATCCTGGCTCTAATCTAAGAAAAGGGGCCTTGCCCAAAAGCACTGATCAAGAAAATCCTATTTTAGGTTTCAAAAAAGATTAAAATTTTCGTCCAAATTTTCTAAAAGTCAACACCAAAAGAAGAGAGAAACCACGTCCATTCGGAAAAAAAAGTGCTATTTCTCTCTAAAACATGAGGCTATGCCAAATCGGTTCGTTTAAGAATCGCTAAACCTGAATGACTAATAAAAATCTTGGTTCGATTACGTTTTTAATTACCAAAAATCGATTTAGAACTGTCATTGACACGGTTTCGGTCTCGACTCCTTTTCAAAAACCAATCAAAGAGAACCGAACTCAATTTATAATATTTATAAATTTTTTAAAATTTATATATTCAAAAAATTATCGCCCAAACTGTTCAAATCGATCCAATCGAGTTTAAATTACCCAACTAAGTTTAAACAAAAAAAAAACAATGAGAACCGCAACCACACCGAGCCAAAACCAAAGGCTATCAGTTTCGGTTTCTTTTCAGTTTCGAAGACCAATTGTTCAGTTTAGTTTCGGTTTCAAAAAAATTTCACTGTATCATCATTTCGGTTTCGCTTGGGGGTCCGCACCTAACCGAATCGCAGCACACCGATTCCACCTCTATAAAATCTACTAAACCTGAAGTGCTTAAACCGTTAAAGTTGAATGAAAATTCTAGTGGGAAATACCGAAATTGGAGGAACAATAATAATAATACTGTGTGTAAACGTTGGAGAGTACTATCTGAAGAATCCCAAAGATTGTACTGGACAATCTCCTGACAGAATTAATTTTTCCAAGTAAGTTCCCAAGAAGGTTGGACGGGTCCAACGGTCTCATTTAAAACTCATCTCTTTAGAAAGACTTACTTACACAGAGTAAATTACACCACTAATAAACAGTACCGAAATGATATCAATTCGATTCAAAAAATACCACGAATATTGTTTCAGCGTAAAATTATAAGGCCAGAAGTACGAGAATATGGCTAAAATGAACAACCGAGAATTTTTACGTGAAAACTCAAAGCGGGAAAATCACGGGAACCGAATCTAGAAAGATCTCACTATGAACAATTGAATTTACATATTTTTCTAGAAATCAATATTCTAGAAATAGTCCACGTAAGAGAAATCTCACTTTGAGAACTCATCAATTGTGCACAAAAGCATCACCTTATTTTTTACATTCGCCCCAAAAAAAATTCCCCACCTCTCCCTCTTTCTCCAGAGAGATTTCTTCTCTTCTCTCTTTTCTTTTCAGATTTTTGGATGGATTGATTGTTCGCTTGACGCCTCTATTTATAGAACCTCAACCGACACCTTCCTTCAAAAAGAGTATGCCGCCCGTAGGAAAGAATTGCAGAAGAGAAATTGTTTCTTTTGAATTCATTAAGTCATTTGAAACTAGGAATTGCTCCCTTAGCAGAGTGGAGGGACGCCACAAACGCTCCTTCCTGACTTAGATGAAAGTATCTCCAATTCTGCTGAACATCACAAAATTCGTGCTTTTTTTTTCTTTCTACAAGATCTGTTCTTATGTCTGAGCTATTATCATTCGTAGAATCTTCTTCAGTACACTTGTTTGTTGTCTAAGCCCATCTCGTATCCAATGAGACTTGATATCTATTGTTTTCAACTTCCACATGACGCTGGTTCTTGTTCAAATGAATAGCACTTTAACTGTCGTAAACAAGAGATACTTAGCTTGTTTATGACCCAATTCTGTTAGCAATATTTTTCCATCCAGAAAATTCTTTACATGCTTCTTAGCCGCAATAAACTCAGCTTCTGTCGTAGACAATGCAATTGAACCTTGCCTCTTGTTTTTGATTGCTGGACACAGCTCCCCCTCCAGATATAACCAAATACCCTGATGTGATCTTCTAAAGCATGTCTTTAGCCATGTCTGCATCGTATATCTAACAACGGAGGCTTCTCACTTCCAAACTACAAGATAAATTCAGAACGTACCCGTTATCTATACCTAAGAATCCACTTCACTACATTCCAATGTTGCTTGCTGGAAATTTTTGTTGTTAGGAAAATTGGCGAACTACTCATATAAATGTGCAATATCAGTCTCGTAAAAAATATGGTATACATTCAAGCTGCAACTGCTGATGCATACAGAATCTTTTCATTTATACTTTTCCTTCTTCAGTGGAAGGACTTTGTCCGGGAATAAATTGAAATGTTTAGCACGGTAGGAGTACTGCTGGTTTGCCTTATTCCATATGATGAATCGGCTTGAGAAATGAGAACTAGGATATATTTATCATGTGATAGCCATAATTTTCTATTTTTTCTACCATCAAGAGGCCGTGATTTATCCCAAACGCTGTTTCGTGAGTTCTAAGTCTTCAAATGCAAAAAATGTTAAGTCATCTCTTAACTTTAACAATCTTTTCTTTGTCTAGGCCCACAATCAAACATGTCGTCGGCATAGAGTAGAAGGATTATAATGTATCATCTATGAAACTGTTGCATACAACACAACAATGGTCTGAGGAAGTTTTCTTGTACCCTGATTTCCCATAAAATAAATTGAACCTGTTCTTACCATTGTCTTGGGGCTTGCTGTTAACTTAACAATCTTTTCTTGGTTCGGCCCACACTCAACAGTAGTCGGCATAGAGTAGAAGGAGTATAGATTTGTTCATCTCGACCTTTTTCCAAACACACAATGGTCTGAGGAAGTTTTCTTGTACCCTTGATTTCCCTATAAATAAATTGAAAACTGTATTACCAGGTCTTGGGGCTGCTTTATCATACAGGACTTCTTCTTAATTATCACCAGATGTTCATTTCCCTTGACAACGAAATTCTGGTTGTTCCATGTAAATCTCTTCTTCTAATTACCATGCCAAGAATGCAGTTTTCACATCGAGTTACTCGACTATCCAAATTAAGATATGAGAACAATTCAATTACCACCCGAATCGATGACATTTCATAACAGTGTGAAAAAATTCTTTCAAAGTAAACCCCCTTTTTTTGACCAAAAGCCGTTTACGACAAGCTTGTCTCTTTTTATTTACTTTAGTGAGAATTTTCATCTTTGAGGTCTGTATAACCAATTTTTCTGAGGGCCTTTCTCCATGGAAAGTTGAACCAATATAAGTATGGTTCTATGCAAGGCTATCATACATATTGCATCGGCATCCAACTAGTCTTTTTTTGTTGATACTCCATAGCTTCTTTATAGCATCAGGTTCTCGCCATAAATGTCATTACATACTCGTTTACAGCGCACTTTCTCAATAGTTGACGATCTCTTGTGACCTTCTTAACTCGGGTTCTGCAACTGGTTCAGGAGAAGTCTCTGTTTCTCCAGGTCAAGACAACAGTGCTGATCAAAGGCTATTGCTAGCATCTCCATGTCAAAGTTGATTTTACTGATCACCTAAGATGTTCAATTAGTAATTAAATATCTTTTTCTTGTCTTTCATGGTTTGATCTTCAAAGAAGATAACAGTCGGATTTCTAACATGCTTTCTAGTAACCAGATCCCAAAAGCCTATATCCGAATGCATCACTTCGTATCCGAGGAAATAGGCATTCATAGCTTTGTTGTCTCGCTTAGATCTCTCATATTTAGGAATATGGATGAAATGGCTCTGATCCAAAACTTTAGATGTGTTATAAGAGACATAATTTCTTGTTTTTTCCATAGTTGTGGCACTTCTCAATCAGAGGTGGTGATGGAGACACGTTGCTGAATTTACTGCAGTATTTATTGCTCCGCATAAATGTTTTAGGAGTTTGAAGTGATAAACAGGCACTTATTTTCTCCACGATAGTTTGTTCAGTCTTTTGAATGACGTTTGTTGAGAGTCTTTGGAATAGATCTTTCTTGCCTAATCTGTGCATTTTACAATATTAATCGATGGTCTCATATATTGCACACCATTCTGTGGGACTGCAATTTAACTTCTTTCATATTCTAGCTCTGTGAAAAGCATGAAACTGTTTGAACACGTAACACACCTATCCTTTGGTTTGTGTGCATAAACTCAAACCATCCTTGAGCGATCATGATAAATGTGACCATGTATTGGGCACCTCCCAACGTTTCATGACATGGGACCATAAGACATATGAGTACACAACTTGATAACCATTCTGGTTCAGTTGATGACAGAATTCTTCTAAAAAGAAACTCTGTGTTTGTGTGTTTTTTTCCCGCCAACAATAAATTACAATTGACAAAGGTTATCTCGTAATGTGACAAATAATCTTTTGCCACGCAAGTGAAGTCCATTTTTCATAGTGACCAAGGTTTAGTTATTAAATTCAATGGACGAGTCAATCTGGTAGCATTTACTGATTCGTCCTTGCAGTAAACTTGAGTCACATACAAGCTGATTCTTGGCCTTTCGCATGATAGGAACCTTTGCTGACGTCATTTTCCACCAAACAACGTTTTTCAGTAAACAGGCATCATCAAGAGCACGACTGATATTAGATTGTCGCTAATATTTAGAACATGTCTGACATCTTTAAGCACCAATCACATCATGTGTTGGTTTGCATACAGATGTCATTTTTCCAATTATTCTGAAAACGTGACTGTTCATTTAACAATGCCAAAATCACCGACTTGGTGTAAGATGAAAAAATACTTAACTTTTGGAAACTAAATGATAAGATGCTCAGAGTCACACACCACATATTCACTCATCGTGAGGTTGACAACATCTTCATTTCTTTTTTTGTTTTAAATACAATAAACATCTTCACCCCAAGAGACAGCTGCAATCGTTATCTTCTTTTCCTAGCCCATTGTTGCCTGGTTCTTTCTTTAAATTCTAGCAATCTTTCATGTGACCCATCTTGCACAATGATAGCGCTTAACGGCATCTTTTTTATTTTTTGACTTTAATCTTCTTAACGTGCTAGCTCAAGACGCCCAATCCTTGCTTCCTCTCGTTCCTAATAACGCTCTGTAGAGGAGGAATCCCTGTTTTTCCACTACTTTCTTGACAAGAACTGCGGATGCAATATAATTAAATGTACAATGTTGTTTTGCAGTAGCGCCGTAGGTTGAGCATTTACAATGCGGAGCATATGATCTGTCAAGTTGAAGTAAAAGTTCTGCTATTTCATTTTCGTCGATTTTGTGTCCATTTGCTGTAAGTTAAGAAAATAATATGTTGAGAGTATAATGTGGTTATAACTGTTATCGATTCTGACATCCAAAGGGTTTTGTATAATTTTTGTTTCAAGAAAACAATTGTTTGATTCTATCAATACTTCTTCTCATATAATTTTGTCAAGTAGTAACAGAGATTGTTGGCACATTCACCATCATTTCTGTGTACTTACTTGACAAAAATTATAATGCACGAGGCTCTAATACACTCATTGGGAAATAACGAAATTGGTGGGATAATTTCATAATAACTAATAATGTGTTGTTAAGACTAAAGAGTATGATTAGAATTAATTCGAGGAAGATTGTTTGGACAATTCTAGACAGAATTACATCCAGTAAGTTTCAGGAAAGGATAGAGGGTAAAAGTACAAGAAATGATAGCAGATGTGATCGAAAAATACCAAGAATATTTTTCACGCCGTAAAATTATAACGGCTAAAAAGTAAGAGAATACTGGCTAAAATGAACACTGAGAATTTTACGCGAAAACTAATCGGGAGAAAAACCAACTGGAACATAGTTCAAAAAAGATATTACTATGAAAAATAAGATTTAAATATTAAATAGAAATCAATATTATAAAAAGTATTCACTAAGAGAAATCATCCATTCTTTGAATTCTCAGTGCACAAAAGCACCACACCTATTTTCGCCATCACAGCTTCTGTTCTCTCCCTAAAAAATTTTCGCTATTATCTCCCTCTTCTACAGAGACTATTTCTTCTCTTCCTCTTTTTCTTTCAAATTTTTGGAATGGATTGATCTTCTGTCTGAAGCCTTGAGGATATACGCAGACACCCTCCTCAAATAGAGGTAGGCGCACCGTAAGAAGGAATGCAGAAGGAAGAAATTTCTTGTAACGACCCATTTTCCCAGCAAGATATTGTCCACTATAGAGGATTGCGGCGTAGCTAGCCCAAAATTCCTCCTCACGGCTTGTTTGGCGAGGAGGACTTCCAGTCGGGGCACCCAAAATGGTGAATAATCTCGCGAAGTACTTTAATTTCGGAGTTCTAGTTGTAGTTCTTCTGAGATCCGTTGTCAATGTGGTCCAAAAGGTCTACTATTGGCGGGTCTCTTTACATAGGGGTTCATTTCCACATACTTCCCCAAGCGATGTGGGATTGTGACAACCCCCTTTTTAAGAACCCGTCCCTTTACAGGTTTGCCGCGGGACATACTATACACGTCATGGGTTACGATTTGTGCACCATCGTACACATACTTACACATCTGGGTCATCACAATCACCTCCCCCCCCCTCGGGGGCCCAACGTCCTCGAGTGATGTGATGACTAGATGTGTAGTATCGTGTACGAGGCTGCACGGAACGGAACCGGATGTCGGTACGTCTGCGCGGGCAAATCGGAAGGTGACTAGTCGTAAAAAGGGGGTCGTCACAATCCCACATATCTTGGAGAAGTATGTGGAGTGGACATGAAACATTGTAGGATCGAGATTTCTAGCAGGGGGGAGTAAATTACCTTTTTAAAACTTCATTTCTTAAAACTAATTAATTTCTCTCTTATGTTTCAAACAATATGAAAACAACAAATAATCAAACAATGAAGAGAGAGAGAGAGAGATAGAGGCAGAGAGATTGACACACAGTTTTTATCGTGGTTCGGCTAAGCTTGCCTGCGTCCACGCTTCAAGGCTCCCCCTTGAAGATTCTAACCTCTCCTCACGGAAAACCAGATCGAACTTCCGGGGTCGATCTACTGCCTTTACACTTTAATTGAACTTCACGGCGTCAATTACAGCCTTTACAGAATGTGAGTTTGTAAAAATCAACACAATCTAAACTCCTCAAAAGATAAAATCCAAGTTTAGGTTGAGAGAAGTAGATGAGATTTTTCAGAGTAAAAATAAATTCGCAGGTTAGGGCTCAAGAATAAAATTCGCAGAAGGTATTTCTTCGAGCTTCTTCTCGGGCTTCCTTAACTACTCTGTCTGATTTCTGCTTCACAGAATTAATGCTTCTTTCTACAAATGGAAAAATGTTACCGTTGGGAAGCATCCGTACGCAAGCAGCTTCCGTTGCATATGAAATTACTGTTCGTCGTCGCCATAATGTTGTGGAGTTAAAGCTGAAAACGACGTCACTGGCGCTTCGCGGTTATTTTGAATTCTAGCGGAAGATCAACGGTTTGAAACAGCTTTACCCTACAAACTATCGGAAGGAGAAGCACCTTGAAATTCTATCGGCAGATGTAAGCTTTGAATGTCATCGGCAGAAGCACGTTGAAACTTCATCGGCAGAAGCACGTTGAAACTTCATCGGCAGAAGCACGTTGAAACTTCATCGGCAGAAGCACGTTGAAACTTCATCGGCAGGAAGAAGCACGTTGAAACTTCATGGCAGAAGCACGTTGAAACTTCATCGGCATAAGCATTAGCGTTGAACTGCCATAGGTATGAGTTTCTTTAACCAGTTGAACCGATATCGGTATATGCAACTTCAAAATGCCATCGGTAGGAGTAGCTAAATACCATCGGCAGGAGTTTCTTCAAAATACCATCGGCAGGAGTTTCTTCAAAATACCATCGGCAGGAGTTTCTTCAAAATACCATCGGCAGGAGTTTCTTCAAAATACCATCGGCAGAAGTAGCTTCAGAAGTCGCTTAGCTTTAAAACATTGTTGTTTGTGTTATAGTGATCGGTGTATGTCTACTTTTAACAAACCATCGGCAGATCAGTTTTCAGCCTGTTACACTAATTTAGCCCGTACGCTTAATCACAGTTGTTAGACTACTAAAATACCATTTTCAAGGACATTCAATCGAGATGAATCCACATGCATACATTCCTTTCTTTCATTAATCAACATAAATCAAATTACATTACTTAACATTCAAAAAGAGTCAGCAAAAACTGAGTAGACTAAACACCATTTAAGTCAAAAAAATCTCCGGTTTTTATGTGGACATCTATGAGTATAAATTTGATTAAACATACTCTCCTCCATATAAGGCCTAGCTCCCCTAACAGCATATGCAACATTCCCAAATTCAAACACAATCATATCAAGGTTATCAAGGTTTCATACCAATCTAATTTCTCAACCACATCAACAATCAAATACTTTCTCCCCATTGCATTATCAAAAAAAAATGAGCAGAGAATAGAAAAAAAAAACAATGCATTCACAATTCAAAGAAAAGCAGAGTCACCACAAAACATATGAATATCAGGAAAAACAGTGTATATAAAAAATATCTCCTATTTACAGAAATCTAAAAATTTCTTCCAAAAGGCATGGATGATCCATGGGTCACATCAAAGGTTACGGGGAGAAGTTAAGCATCCAGAGGGCTTGAAGGGATGAAAAATCATGCGGGGAAGTGGTGCTTGATAGACTGCCAGTTCCAGCATGAGGAGGAGGGTTGGAGATGCTGTCTGGAGAGACTACTAAGTTCATACTGGTAGGTGATCCAAGAGAGGAGCAGAGGATGATGGCTCGCAGGTGGTCCTCAGGAAGAGACTCCATGGATGGCTGGCTCAGGTGAAGACTCACGAACAGGAGGAGCAATAGGGGTAAGGAATGGAGTTCGGCCTCCCGAGAGCTAAGGTGGTTTTAAACGAACAGAGTCTTCAATAACTTCAGATCGCAAAGTGGAAGTATGAGGTCTTCTGAACAAGCCTCCAAGTAAGAAGGAGGGCTAAATGGTCCCGGTAGAAAAGCATCAAATTGAGACTGAGCGATGTGATTAAGGGCGGCAATTTCCTTATGTCTGTCATTTTCTTAGACAGCAGATCTGGCCCTGTATCCAAAGCATGCTCATATCCAATTTGATCTGTCTCAGTTGTTGATCCATGTTGTCCTTAACAGAAGTGAGGGCAGTACAACGGTTGGCTGCTATCCTGGACTGCAAAGCATTCAATGACCTCAATGATGGAAAATTTCCTTTGATAAGTAAGGGGAGAGGGAGGAACGAGGTCTGCTGGACTGGTTGTGGAGGGTTGACTGGAAGACAATGGTGGACTTGAGGAGAACGGTGGGGATATCATGGTGGACTGGAGAATAGGTGGGACTGTTGGAGGCAAAGAAGTCAACATGAGTGTAGGTGGGGAGAGGGTGGAGAGAATGAGGGGACAGAAATGAAGCATTTACATAAAAAATTACCAAAGCTCTAAAGTACTTAAAGAAGGTTCATCCCGGAGCTATAAGAGTTTTTCTCAAGAATTAGGTCTTATTGAGAACCGATGAAGTACTAACAGGCGTTGCAACCGCTTAGCCAAAGAAATACTTAGGAAGAGAGTGTTTCATAGCATAGTCCTAAGCAAGCCTTGGAGAGAATTATTCTTCCTCTCAACAACACCATTTTGCTGAGGGGTTCAGGGAAAGTGAAATTGTGCTCAATTCTATTTTTGAGGCACAAAAGTTCAAATTTCTCATTTTCAAACTCTCCACCATGATCACTACGAATAGCAACTATGGTGAGTCTCTTCATTTTGCAACTTTTTCCTAAAGCTAGAGAATGTATCAAAAGTTTCTCCTTGGACTTCAGAAAGAATACCCAAGTGAATCTAGAGAAGTCATCGACAATGACATAAGCATAGAATTTTCCTCCTAAGCTGGCCATATTAGAAGGACGAAAAGGTCCATGTGAAGGGTGGAAGCTTAGAAGTAGAGACTGAATTCTTTGATGCAAAAGAAAACCTTTTGATCTGTGTACCATTTGGCAGGCATCACAGATTTATTCTTCTCAAAAGAATCTCTAGGGATCCCTCAAATAAAATTCTCCTTAGTAATCTTAGCCTAGGTACCATCCCTACGTGTCCTAATCTCTATGTCAAGTCCAGTCAAGAAGTCATTAGAAGAATTCACAGCAAAGCATTTTTCATCAGAAAATTCATATTATCTAAATCAATAATAACATATTCTTTTCTTATCCTTTAAACATTTTTTTTTTTTTTT
>JAJTVD010000121.1:0-14999 GCA_022432975.1 Begonia masoniana | reverse complement strand
GGGACTGTTGGAGGCAAAGAAGTCAACATGAGTGTAGGTGGGGAGAGGGTGGAGAGAATGAGGGGGACAGAAATGAAGCATTTACATAAAAAATTACCAAAGCTCTAAAGTACTTAAAGAAGGTTCATCCCGGAGCTATAAGAGTTTTTCTCAAGAATTAGGTCTTATTGAGAACCGATGAAGTACTAACAGGCGTTGCAACCGCTTAGCCAAAGAAATACTTAGGAAGAGAGTGTTTCATAGCATAGTCCTAAGCAAGCCTTGGAGAGAATTATTCTTCCTCTCAACAACACCATTTTGCTGAGGGGTTCAGGGAAAGTGAAATTGTGCTCAATTCTATTTTGAGGACCAAAAGTCAAAATTCTCTTTTCAAACTCTCCACCATGATCACTACGAATAGCAACTATGGTGAGTCTCTTCATTTTGCAACTTTTTCCTAAAGCTAGAGAATGTATCAAAAGTTTCTCCTTGGACTTCAGAAAGAATACCTAAGTGACTATAGCGAAGTCCTCGCCAAACAGGAACATAAGCAGTAGAATTTCTACTAAGTGGCTATATTAGAAGGACGAAAAGGTCCATGTGAAGGGTGGAAGCTTAGAAGTAGAGACTGAATTCTTTGATGCAAAAGAAAACCTTTTGATCTGTGTACCATTTGGCAGGCATCACAGATTTATTCTTCTCAAAAGAATCTCTAGGGATCCCTCAAATAAAATTCTCCTTAGTAATCTTAGCCTAGGTACCATCCCTACGTGTCCTAATCTCTATGTCAAGTCCAGTCAAGAAGTCATTAGAAGAATTCACAGCAAAGCATTTTTCATCAGAAAATTCATATTATCTAAATCAATAATAACATATTCTTTTCTTATCCTTTAAACATTTTTTTTTTTTTTTTTTTTTTTTTTTTTTTATTCGATCGCCTATGTGTACAACTTAACACTTCCCATAACCTAAATAACAATTATCTAATAAAAAAAAAAAAAAAAAAGAAACTAACATGGTCCTTTATCTTGATGTCCAGAATCGAATCGGGAATGCCATTACTAAACACAGATCAGAGTGACACTATCATTACTCTGTTAGTGAGAATCCGCAACCACAAGTTCTAGCTGAAGACAGAGCTCGAGTACTACCCATTAACTACATGTCTAAGTCTTACCTAGAGCCACATGATTGTCCAGAGTGAAAGCTGAAGACTGGTCGCCCCGGCGAAAGAATAGCTGGCAGAGGGTGGAGCTCTGGTATAGGGAAGCGCCGATAATGAAATTTCGGCTACATTGAGGTTTATGAGGTATTAAGAATTCATACCCTATTTATATAACCAATAAAGTCCCCATAATTACAAACGTGCCACCCACCTAGATTCGTCAACTTGTAATAATAAAGTCTTGTGCATAAATTAAAATCATAAAGGTCATAAAAGGGTGACAATTTAAATGGTTAAGAAATCACCTGCCGAAATTGGCGGTGTTACATGTTCGTGCAGGCAGCGGCAGCCGCGCGGCCTGGACGACGCCGCCGCAACACAATTGCGCGCGCGGGGCGCCCATGTAAGCCATTTTTGAATTTTTTTTTGTTAAAATTTTCTCTTTCAAATTGCTTTGAACCCATCTTTTTCGATGCTTTTGTAGATTGCAACAGCACTGTTTTTTCAACCATTTTAACGGGTTCGAAAAACTCAAAAAATCGAGTCAATGTGAAACAACAATTATTTAAATTACGTTTAACGAGAGAGTGGTAACAAAGTAATACACCGAGCCGAGGAATGTATGCTATTATTTCATAAAGATTCAAAAAAATTGAAGATCCGGTGAGTTTCACCATACCATATGCAATTGGGGAGTCTTTTTTTGAGCGGGCGGTGTTGATTAGGTGCTAGTATCAATTTAATGCCACTAATCCATATTTTAGAGCTTGTTCTTGGTGAAGTGAATCCCATGAGAGTGATTCTACAATGGCTGATCGTTCTATGCAAGCTCCACTTGGGGTGATTGAGAATGTCCTTATCAAAGTCGACAAGTTTATCTTTCCGTGATTTGTGCGTCCTTGCTAGGTAGAAGATCATGAAATCCCATATTATTTTAGGCATACCCTTTGGAAAGAGGACGGTGCGTTAATTGAGTTCAAAGTGGAGGAACTAAATTGCGAGTGCGGCCCAAGTGAAGAGGTGATGTTTAACGGTTTAATTCAATGAAAACACCCAAAGGTAGCGATGATGTGTTCGGGGGGAAGCCTTTGCACCGTAATAGTGGAAGCTGACTTAAAACACGCGACTCTCTTGAGGTATGCTTACTAGACCATGATTTTAATTCATAATGATAACTCATATGCAAAAGATTATGCTGTGTGGATTGACTCATTCGAGCCTAATCGGAGGAAGTACTTTGAAAATTTGGTTAGATCGCCATCGGGTTCATGCCATATGTTGCGACTCAACCCGTTCTAAAGCTTTAACCTATACTTTCGCACCTTGCTAGCATTCATTGGTTAGAATTTACTCTTCCTTTATTTTTTGCACAATTTATCTACCCCTAGAAGCGCAGAGAATTGTTGCGCCTTGCCATCATTCACCACATTTCGGCATGCCTCTAGATCATTAGTGACGAAGGTACACATTTCGATAATAAGCAATGATTGCTACTTTTGAAAATGGTGTTAGGCATTGCAAGGTATTGAGATATCACCCCAATCAAATAGTCAAGCAGAAGTTTCCAATAAAGAAGTCAAAATTATTCTCGAGGAAGACTGTGAGTATTCAGTAAGATGTATTGCACAACACCCCACAGTAGATGACACCACTATGGTCTTATCGAACAGTTTTTAAAACTACTATGGGAATGCCCATATCAATTGATATTTAGTAAAGCTTGCCACCTACCCTGTCGAACTTGAGCACGGAGCATTGGCGCTATGAAGAGAATAAATTTTACTTGACAGCCCCAATCACAAATGCTTCCTCCAATGAATGAACTTGAGGAATTGCGTACCAATGCCTATGAGAATTCCAAGATTTACAAAGAAAAAACAAAGCTGTGGCATGATAAGCACAATGAAGAAAGCAGCTAGCGCTGGGTCAACAAGTGTTATATTATTCGCATTTGAAGCTCTTTCTGGGAAAGCTAAAGTTAAGATGTCGGGTCAATTTACGGTAATTCAAGTGTCATCCGGCGCATCGAGCTGTCGCCGAGACACAATGGAAATTTAAGGGAAACGGTCAAGATACATTTGTCATCACTATGCCGATTCTCAAGGTGTCAGTGTAAAACGATGATGTCAAGCACGCACTGGTGGGCAGGTAAACCATTCATTTTTTTTGATTTAGTTATTCATTAGTCATTTTATATTGTTAATGATTAGGCTTTTATCGTGTAGATAATATGTTTTGGTGATTTTACGTTTCAGGTTATAAAAGTAAAAATAAAAAATAAAAAATAAAATAATAAAATAAAATAAAATTTGTTTTGGGAGATCAATATGTTTCTGTGGAGATGATGGGGATTCCTGGCAAATAATTCCGCATCTGTGGAATCAATCGGCCTGATAATCTATTAGGACGAAATTAAGAGAAATTTTCAATTTGCACATAAGCGTTTCGATTCAGGGCTACTCCTAGGTGGGATCGATCAGTACAGGGAGATACAAAGGCCCATCACAAAGAGAGCAATCTCACCAATTTTTAGCAAATAAATGCATTTTAAGTGCCTCGCCCAGTATTTGGCTTTTGTTTTCAAGGTTTTTGGGTATTTTCACCACAGCATCGACGCTGTTTAATGACACACTGAGCAACACCTTCGACACTCGACGAACACAAACATCTGGATTGTGCCTGACGACCCAGATCTGTCGAGCACAAGCCAAGGTAAGTATTATTCTATTTTATCTCTCTAATGGGCTTGGAAAGTTTTAGGTGAACCCTTCTCAAGCTTGAAAAGAAATCGAGAAGAGGACAGTTGTTTTTTTTATTCAAATATGTAAACCAAGCTTTGTATTTAAATTTGTATTAGTGAAGACCCGAATGTCAAGTATGGGTGTGGAAACCACCCATGCTCCGTGGATCCTTAGAGGACGTATGTGCCCAGTTGGGGCCGGAGTATGGCGTTAAAACTTTGTGGAGACCAGAGGGTTGGGCCGGAGGGTTCAACGAAAACTCCGCGGATCCCAGAGGGTTGGGACGAGGATTCGGTCGTTGAAAGTGGAGCCGTTACAAACCCACATCGCTTGAGGAAGTACATGGAAATGACCATTATGTAAAGCGTACCCTCCCAACATAGCAAGACGCGTTTTGGAGCACGATTGGCGACGGATCCCATAAGAATTCCGAAGTAAAAAGTGCTTCGGCGAGAGCAATTCCAGGGGGGACCTTCCGGGAAGTTTCGCAAACAAAAGCCGTGAGGGGAGGATTGGGCTGCGGCCCAATCCCCAGAGCGGACAATATCTTGCTGGGATATGGGGTCTTCACACTGGTATAAGACGCCTGTACCAACCGTGAAATGGGGCCACCGCAGGACGTTGGGCCACCGGGGGGGGTGATTGTGACGACCTGACTTTCAACGGAGTGGTGGAACCACTCATGCTCCGGGATCCTCAGAGGGACGGATGGCCCCCCCGTTGGGCAGGAGTATGGGTAAAACTTTGAGGATCCCAGAGGGTTGGGCCGGAGGGTTCAACGAAAACTCCGCGGATCCCAGAGGGTTGGGCCGGAGGATTCGGTCGTTGAAAGTGGAGCCGTTACAAACCCACATGGCTTGGGGAAGTACATGGAAAATGAAGCCATATGTAAAGGGGGGGGGGGGGGGGGGGGGGGGGGGGGGGGGGGGGGGGGGGGGGGGGGGGGGGGGGGGGGGGGGGGGGGGGGGGGGGGGGGGGGGGGGGGGGGGGGGGGGGGGGGGGGGGGGGGGGGGGGGGGGGGGGGGGGGGGTGCCCCCTATACATAGCAAGACGCGTTTTGGAGCACGATTGGCGACGGATCCCATAAGAACTCCGAAGTTAAAAGTGCTTCGGCGAGAGCAATTCCAGGTTGAGGTGACTTCCGAGAAGTTCTCGCCAAATAAAGCCGTGAGGGGAGGATATTGGGCTGCGGCCCAATCCCCAGAGCGGACAATATCTTGCTGGGATATGGGGAGTACAGTATATTTAGGGAAACTTATTTCGTTTAAAACTTTGTTAATTGGCAATGTAACACCCAGAAAATTCCTAAAACATACGTAGCCTTAGTTAAGGTATGTTGTGAAAGAAAATGGGGGTAAAAAGTCAAAAACAGTCGAAAATTGGGATTTGTGGGCGAAGGGAACCTGAGAGGGGTACCGATCGATCGCAACACAGCTGTTAGCACCCGGATTCAATTGCAATTTCATGGTAGAATTGGAGAGAGTATGCTAGGGTAACGGGTGCTAAGCAAGGTAGTTAGTAAAAGGGCAAGTTAAAAGTGGAGAAAAGTATTTAAAGAACAGAGCAGATTGGGTTTAAGGTGAACTGTAGCAGCCCACCATTTCACATTCTTTTCTTTTCTCTTCGGGTTTTCAGCGAGCAGTAGAGCTCTCTTGGATTTTCTCGATACGATTTCCTTCAACATAGGTAGAGCTCTTCATTTGTCTTGATTTTAACAAATAGATAGCTGAGGGGATGACAATGTGTGAAGTTTCGAGGAATAATGTGAGAGGGTCGAGCTCGGGTTGTAGTGTTGAACGGAAAATGCACAGAATAAGTTCCAAGATAGTTTCCCGTTGATTTCCCGAAACGATTAGAAAGAGGTTAGTAGAAATAAATTGACATCCTTCTATGACCTCAGGTGAGCAGATTCTAAAGTAGATTGAACCCGTGCATTTCATGAGGTAGACAAGTAAGTAAAGTTTGTTTGTTGCCTTCGGGCTACATCACAAAACGTTAGGGTTGGTTTACTTGGATGTGTATGTGTGGTGTTATGCCATGCATGTTTTAAAAGTATACAAAAAGAATTTGAATGCATGTGGCAGGTACGGAATGAACATATGAAACAGTGAATCAGCTTTATGTTAAGGGAGCTAATCCGACCCTTAATGAGACAGTGGATATTATATTGGGAGAGTTGATCCAACTCCCAATTTCACAAGGGGATCTGAAAAGTGATCAGGTTACGTAAGGGAGCTATCTAACCCTTAATGAGACAGTGGATATTTATTACTTTGGACGAGAGTTGATCCAACTCCCAATTTCACAGGGGGATCTGAACAGAAACAATGCATGTGAAAAACTGAGAGGAGGAAAAGTAGCAATTGCATGTCTAGGAATTTATGTTCCAGATTCATCTTTTCTTTAATACATTGCTGGCTTATTAGCATTAGGTAAAGATAATGTTTTGTGGGTAGCGTTAAGAAGTGACGCAGGTGATTACTTCCGAGTTATTGAGGGATAGACTGGTTGGGGGAGCAACTCCATGCCAAGAACTGGTGAACTGATGAGGGGATGTAAATGATGTCTATTTGGTGAGAAGGTTTAGTGACAGTTGATTAAACTTAGAAAATGCTAAGTTTCATAGCAGTAATGGTTCAGTATTTTAAACACGTTTTGAGATTTTTCTGATAACAGATCGGGTTTGAAATGTTAGTTACTGGATTGATTAATGTAGTGGGTTGAGCCTGTTTCTGAACTGGTCTTGGAAAAGTTAAGCAAATTCCTGTTGTAATCAGTGTTGGGTGTGATGTTTTGTGAAGAGTCGTTGAAATCGTACTCAGTTTCTACGGTAGATGATGTCTTCGGTAAACTGATGAGTTATGTTGTCTATCGGAAGATGTCTTTCAGAAACGTCTCGGTAGATGTAGCTCTAAATCTATCGGCTGATGTTCAGGTAAAATCATCGGCAGATGCGTGCTGCTGTAACGCCCGCGAGTGTTACGGAAACCGGTTGGTACTCATGAACCCGAATATTATAAGAAAAGCTTGGACAAATTTTTAAAACTTCGATACAAAATATAAAATTTGGACATTTGATAAACCATGGATAACTTGCAGCGGGAAAATCGTTTAAACAAAACATAAACTTAACCAAAAACAATGGTACAAATAATCGTTGGGACTGTAAGAAACAATCGTTAAGAGCAAAAGTTGAATCGTGAAAATCCTTTAAAGTTGCAAAAGTCAAATTCATCGTCCGCTGAACAAAGTCAACGAAAGGGGAAAGCTCATTTGAAGAAATCCAAGGTCAATAAACGACAAAAACACACGATTTGTTATCCGGTCAGTCTATCGAAGAATCCCCCAACCGGTCACTAAACGACAAAAACACAAGATTGTTCAGCACGGTCAGTATATCGAAGACATCACGCTTTGTCATAACACGACAAAATACATACTCATCTACCGGTGATGTCAGCCGGATGCTTTCCTTCATTCCAGATCGACTTTACTCTACATCCACCGGTGAAATACGCAGAATCATTGGTGCACGTGTGCTTCACGTGAGCAATAAAATAAGGCCGGTGTTAAACAAACATCAATCTCACCTCACCCGTGCACTAGGACTACAAAATATACGCACATAGCCGGTCAATAGACGAAAACCTAACACGCTATATCATCCGGTGACTAGTCGACAAACGATTAAACCCTTATCATCGATCGAGGGAAACAACAACACTAACTATAGAGAATACTTGCTTTGCCAGACCATTCAGAAAACATACTCAAACCATAGCATTAATCAATACAGTGAAATCAGCATTAAAACTCAAAGGATTACTAGTCCCAGTTAAATCTCAAAAACGTATGCGAAATACTGAAATTTCTACATGTCATGAAAAACTCATCATACTCAGACTGACAGTATCAAACTAAACCTCGACAACTGCCGGACACCAGTTAACCCCGCCTCATCAGTTTACCAATGGCCGAGCACATGGATGTTGCTCCTCCAACCACATCTAAAGCATCTGTGCACTCAGGAAAATCTCACCTGTGGTATCCTCAACACACATCACAAAATCATCTATCGCCTAGTGCTAAGTAAGTAAAGAAATAATGAAATGACATGCTGAAACAAAATCCGAATATGAGGTTTTATTTCTCATCTCAGTTGTATCGTTTGTTTACCTGATAGATCCAATAATTCACCTTGGGAGTGGGATCAATTCTCCAAATGTCTACTCCTCTTCATTAGTAAGGGGTGGATGATGGTCATTATAGCTGTTATGATCCTCCATTACCTGTGGAGTGGGTCGGTTACTCCAATGTTAAAACCCTCGTCATCAGTTAAGGGGTGGATTAGTTCCCTAACCGCCCATGCTGTCAATCGAACTTGCCTTTCCATAGATACAGTGAAAATTCATTTTCGTTTTCGTTCAAAAATTCCATGATGAATGGACATACAGAAAAGGACAATACTCAAACATGCAAAAATTACTGTGTTGTGATGTAGGCCCGAAGGCACAACACAATACTTACTTACCTGGTCCTCTTGGATTGATCGGCTATATGCTACTCCGAAATTTGACTCAACTAAACCATCGACAGAGATTATAGATTAGATCCCATATGTTGATGTGTTATCTAATACCTGAAGCTAAGAAGCCGCGATTTGGGGCTTACTGATTAACATTTCACCGATAAATCACCTAAACCCCACACACCCCCCCCACCCTCCCTCACTCCGACAGCCTTTCGAAAACACATACATTTGCAAGCATCAGCTACACTAAGCAAATAGAAACAGCAAGTAATTTACTAAAAACTCACCTTGGTTGGGGAAAATCGGGGGGAATCGCCTAGAGGATGTCCGGCCGAGCGAGAGGTAAGAGTATTAAAATAGTGGCGGCTAAACCTCACTCTAAACATTTCCTTAATATTACGTTATCCACAATCTAAATTTGCAATTACCCTCTTGCCCCTGCCTAGTCATTAAAAACCTAGTTAAACATTCCATTAATTTTGTACCATAAAATATATCACCACCGTTGTAACTTATTTTGATTTATAAAGAAACGGGTGTACAATCTACTTTCATTAAAGAATTTTGTCCCCCCCCACTTTTTCCACCGGCCTGGGTCAGTACATAGATTAGTGTATAGGGATAAGACGTCATCATGTCCTGCGGCGACTCCCCGTTTGTTGTTCTCCTCTACATTTTCCTGGGTGTGCCATAAGACGTTCATAGTGGAACCTCTGTGGTTGCGCAATACCTTCATGGTAGTCTAAGATCCTCACTGGTTTCTCCTCCTATGTAAGTGCAGATGAACTTCGAGACTCTGCTGTTCCCACAATATAGAGGGTCTCGTAACCCATTTCTTACGCCATGGAGATATGAAAAGATCAGGATTCTTCCTAGAGGTTGTTAGAGTTTGCATGGAGTTCCTTGTCTCGTTCCCATCGAGATTCCAGGTTTACGTCCACGTTTTGGAAAAGTTGCAACAAAGCTATGGGAACACAGGCTTAGTTTAGCAAAGCTTTGTCACCCTCAAAACTGATGCGAACCAAACGATGGGAGAACCATTCAGACCTTAGAAGATATGCTCCGAGCATGAACACTGGATTTTCAAGGATCTCTAGAGTAGAGATTTACATTGGTCGAGTTCTTTACAAAAAGTTTTCAAGCAAACCAATATGAATGGACGTATGAAGCTGTATGACGAAAATGCCAGACGTCTTTGTACGGGGATGACGTTGGAGAGCCACAGTTGCTTTGGGTCCTGACATTTGTGACGCAGGAACTGTGCGAGAAGGTTGCCATCATCCAACAGAGAATTTTGGCAACTCCAGAGTCGACAGAAAAGTTATGCAGATTGTAGGCGTAGAGAATTGGAATTTCGATTGGTGATGAAGTTTTTCAAGGTGTCACCATTCAAAGGGAGTCGTGAGATTGGGGAAGAGAGGAAGTTGAACCCCAGGTTATTGGACATTATCGATCTTGAAAAGGATGGGAAAACAGCCTACGCTACAGCTATCCAACCTCTATGGAAGGACTCCATGATGCGTTTCATATCTCCATGCTTAAGAAATGTGTACGAGACCCTTCTCAGATTGTGTGGAACAGCAGAGATCGAAGTTCAGCCTGCATTACATATGAGGAGAAACAGTGGGATCTAGACTTTTACCGCAGTGAAGGTGTATTTGGCAACAAAGAGGTTCCACTAGGAAAAGTTCTTATGGCACAAAACCAGAAGTAGAGAGGACAACCGGGGCACGCCAGAGGGAATGATGGACCAGTATCCAGAACCCACACCGAACTATTCGTGTATGAATTTTGAGGACAAAATTCTTAAGGGAGAGTAGATTGTGAGCCACCCGTTTCTTTATAAATCAAAATAAGTTATCAAACGGGTTGCGTATATAATTTTATGGTTAAAAATTGACTGGAAATGTTGATAGGTTATTAATGACTAGGCAGGGGCAGAGGGAATTGCAAATTTATATTGTGATAACGTATTAACGGGAAAGGTTTAGTGAGGTTAGACGCCACATTTATACTATTACCTCTCAGCTCGGCGGGATCCTCTCAGGCGATTTCATCCGATTTCCAACCAAGGTGAGTTTTGCTTAAATTATTGCGGGTCTAGTGCTTAGGTAGCGAAGGATTGCCAATGTAATGTGTTTTGAAGGCGCGAGTGAGAGATTTGGGTTTGGGGTTTAGTGATGTATCGGGATGTTAATCAGGTAGAGCCAAATCGGCTTCCTTAGACTCAGGGTAGTTAAGTAAAGTTAGTGGGGATTATCTATAATCTGTCGATGGTTTTAGCTGTGAGCAGATTTCTGGAGTAAGCCTATAGTCGAGCAATTTCCAAGAGACCAGGTAAGTAAAGTATTGTGTGTGCCTTGGGCCATATCACACAAAACAGTAGATTTTTGCATGTTTGAGTATTTTCTTTATGTCTGCATATGAATTGGAAAGAAAACGAAAATGAAAAGGAATTTCATGTTATATATGGAAAGGCAAGTTCAGATTGACAGGCCTTGGCGGTTAGGGAACGCAATCACACTTAAACTGATGAAGAGGGTTTGGTTACTAACATGAGGAGAACCGATCCCACTCCCAAGGGAATTGAGGATAGAACAGCTATTAAGGGGACCTCAATACACCCTTAACTAATGAAGAGGATGTAGACATTGGGAGGAATGATACCACTCCTCAAGGGATTATGGGATTGATCAGTAAACAAACGATGTCAACTGAGTGGAACGTAGAAACGCCATATCCGGATTTTGTTTCAGCATGTCATTTCATTATTCTTTACTACTTAGCATAGGCTAATAGATGAGTTTGTGATGTAGGTGTTGAGGATACCACAGGTGAATTTCCTGAGTCACAGATGATTAGATGTGGTTGGAGGAGCAATCCATGTCTCGGCTTGGTTGTAAAAACTGATGAGGGGGTTTAACTGGTGTCGGCAGTTGTCGAGGTTTAGTTGATATGATCACGTTCTGAGTATGTGAGTTTTCATGACAGTAGAAATTTCAGGTATTCGAATAGTTTTGAGATTTACTCGTTACTAGTAATGTGAGTTTTTAACATGCTGATTTTCACTGGATTTGATTAATGCTATGGTTTGAGTTGTTTCTGAAGGGTCTTGGAAAAGACAAGTAAATTCCTTTCTATAGTTAGTGTTTGGGTTTCCTCTACGGATGCTAAGTGTTTAAGCGTTTGTCGAAAGTCCCCGGATGATAGCGTTTATGTTTGTCGTTCTAGTGACAGGAGCGATGTGCATATATTTGTAGCTAGTGCTAGGGTGAGTGGATTGGAGGTGTGTTTATCACCGGGCTATATTTTAATTGCTCACGTGAGAAAGCCACAAGTCGCACAGATGATGTCTGCTTATTCACCGGTGGATGTTAGAGTAAAGTCGATCGAATGAAAAAAAGGGGGAAAAAATCATCCGGCGACCAAATTTTTTTTTTTTCCCAAAACCGGGTAGATGACGGATGTATTTTGTCGTTAGTGAAAGGTGGAGTCTTCGTAGATGATTCCGGGATGCAAATCTTGTGTTTTGTCGTTTAGTGACCTGGTGGATGTCTTAGATAGACTGACTGGATAACCCCAAAAAAACTTTGTTTTGTCGTTTAGTGACCGGTGGCTGTCTTCAATAGCTTTACCCCTTTCGTTGACTTTGTTCAGCGGACAGATGAATTTGACTTTTTGAACCTGAAAGTATTTTCACGATTCAAACTTTGCTTCTTAACCGATTGTTTTCTTAACATTCCCAACGATTATTTTAAAATGGTTTTGGTAATTTATTTTTTGTTTAAACGATTTTCCGCTGAAGGTTGCAATGTTTTACAATGTCCAAATGTTATATTTTGTACGAAGTTTTAAATTTGGTCCAAGCTTTCCTTAGTAATATCGGGTTCATGAGTAACGAACCGGGTTCAGTAAAAATCCGGGGCGTTACCACGGTCAGAAGCATCTGCCGATGGAGTTTAATGAGACATCAGCGATAGTTTATAGCTACATTACCGATGACGTTTGAAAGACATCTTCCGATAGACAACATAACTCATCATTTTACCGATAGGATTCAGTTCTACCGTAGCAAACTGAGTACATTTTCAAGACTCTTCACCAAACTACACAACATGATTAAAGAAAGGAATTGCTTACTTCTTCCAAAGACATTCAGAAAACAGCTCAACCCAACATTAATCAAAATCAGTAAAAATAACATTTAAAACACAACAGATCATCGTTATCAGAAAAAATCTCAAAACGTGTTTAAAATACTGAAACCATTACTCTTATTGAAACTTAGCATTTCTAAGTTTTAATCACTGTCAACTAAACCCCTCTCACCAATAGACACCAGTTAATCACCTCATCAGTTCACCATGGTTCGTGGCATGAGTGTGCCCCCACCAGTCTATCCCTCAATGAACTCGAAGAAATCACCTGCGTCACTTTCTTTAAACCTACTCACCAACGTATCTATTAGCCTAATGCTAAGTAAGCAAAGCAATGATGAAAGAAAAGAGAATGCTGGAACATAATTCCTAGACATGCAATTTCTACTTTCTCCTCTCAGTTGTTCATGGCATTGTTTCTTGTTCAATCCCCTGTGCATTGGGAGTTGATCAACTCTTCCCCAAGTATACATCCACTGTCGCATTAAGGGTTTGGATCGCTCCCTTTAACAGTAAAAGCTGATTCACTGTTCCAGATCCCTTGTGAATTGGAGTTGATCAACTCTCCCAAAGTATAAATATCCACTGTCTCATTAAGGGTCGGATTAGCTCCCTTAACAATACAGCTGTTCACTGTTTCAATATTTTCTTCCTTACCATGGCCAACATGCAATTCCAATTCATTTTTGTATACTTTTAAACATGATGCATAGCAACCACACAGACACATCCAAGTAAACACACCCCAACGTTTTGGTGATGTAGGCCCCGAAGGCAAACAAACAAACGTTACTTACTTGGCTTTCCGCTCTGGAAATGCCCTTTCAATCTACTTTAGAAGTCCCTGCTCACCTAGGTCAGAAAAGGATGCAATTAGATTCTACTAAACCTCTTTGTTCTACTCGTTTTCGGGAAATCAAGGGAAATAGCTTGAGAAGCTTAGTTCTTGGGCATTTCCGATTCAACACTACACCCGAGCTCGACCCTCTCACAGTCATTCCTCGAACTTCACACATTGTACTCCCTCAAGCTATCTAGTTGTTAAAATCCAGACAAATTAAGAGAGCGTCCTAGGTTGAAGGAGAATCGAGCGAGAAAAAAATCGCCAAGAGAGCTCTACTGCTCGCCTGAAACCCGAAGAGTAAGAGAAAGAAAGTGAAATGGTGGCGCTACGTTCATTAAACCCAATCTCTCTTTCTTTAAATACGTTATCCACTTTTAAATTGCCCTTTTACATAAAATGACCACTTGCTGCAACCCTAACCTAGCCAATAACTCTCTCTCAAGTCTACCAGGAAATTGCAATTGCAAACCGGGTGCTACACAGCTGGTGGCCGATTCTGTGATCGGCCCCTCGCAGGTTCCTTCGGCCCCAAATGCCCAATTTTCGACTTTTTTTGACTTTTACCCACTTTTCTTTCACAACATACTTAACTAAGTCTACGTATGTTTAGGAATTTTCTGTTGTTACATTTCCAATTTAGAAAGTTTTAAACGAAAATAAGTTTCCTACCAATAACTGTGACGACCCCCCATATCCCGCAAGATCTTGTCCGCTCTGGGGATTGGCCGCAGCCCAATATCCTCCCCTCACGGCTTTGTTTGGCGAGAACTTCTCGAAGATCACCCACTGGAATGCTCTCCCAAGGCCTTTTTCAACTTCGAGTTCTTATTGTCATCCGTCGCCAATCGTGCTCCAAAACGCGTCTTGCTAATGTATAGAGGGGCCTTTCCTATGCTTCATTTCCAGGTACTTCCCCAAGCAATGTGGGTTGTAAACGGCCCCACTTTCAACGACCGATCCTCCGACCAACCCTCTGGGATCCGCGGAGTTTTCGTTGAACCCTCCGGCCCAACCCTCTGGGATCCACAAAGTTTTAACCCATACTCCGTCCCCAACCGGGCACATACGTCCTCTGAGGATCCGGATCATGGGTGGTTCCACCACATACGTTGAAAAGGTCAGTCGTCAACAAATCACCCCCCCCCTCGTGTGCCCAACGTCCTCGTTGGCGCACATTTCCCGGTTGGGTACTAGGCTCTGACTACCATTTTGAAGACCCATATCCCAGCAAGATATTGTCCGCTCCTGGTGATTGGGCCGCACCCAATTATCCTCGCCCTCACGGCTTTGTTTGGCGAGAACTTCCCGGAAGGTCACCCAACCTGAATTTTGCTCTCGCCGAAGCACTTTTAACTTCGAATTCTTATGGTACCGTCCTCCATCGTAGCTCCAAAACGCGTCTTGCTATGTTGGGAGGGTCCTCTTTATACATATGGTTTCATTTCCATGTACTTTCCTCAGCGATGTGGGTTTGTAACGGCTCTCCACGGTCAGACGACCGAATCCTCCGGCCCAACCCTCTGGGATCCGCGGAGTTTTTTGTTGAACCGCTCCGGCCCAACCCTCTGGGATCCACAAAGTT
>JAJTVD010000120.1:0-14988 GCA_022432975.1 Begonia masoniana | reverse complement strand
AGATGGATTTATAAATATTTGTCTATGAATCTCAAAATGGTACGAGGTCAGCAAAGATAGCTCATTATGGATAGCAATGCACTGCTCAGTTGACATAGTTGGTTATGCCGCCAATCTCGCCAGATCGAACAGCTTATTGCTCTAGAGAGAACAAGCGTAAATTCTAGTACTAATGCAACTCATGATCATGGTGGTGAGCGTTTTCACCGACTTCACCCCCCCGACATTCAATGGTTCGAGATTTCGTAGCCTGTTTATACTGAGGAATGGATTTCGAAAAGATGTAATACCATGTTCAGTTGCAAAGTTTGAGGGCGGGGAACTATGCCGTTTTTCCCACCTGGAATTGGATGCAAGACATGGTGGGCAATCATCCAGAGCACCGTTTTAATTGGAGCTATGACCGGGGACATGTTTAGACTGCTTTCTTCGACAAGATTTTCAATAGACTATTCGTTTTTTTTTTTTTTTTTTTTTTTTTTGGGCGGACACAAAATTTGATGAGATTCTTAAACGCAAAATCGAATTAGTAAAATTAGTTGGGTCGGGAAGTTCATCTAGAAGCTATTGATGTTCGGAATGGGGATGTAACGACCATTAATATTGTACCATTTTTCCGAAATATTTATTTTTTATTTTTATTTGTTTTCTATCCTTTAAATAAACACTAAGCGGACACCGAAACCGAAATCAAAAATCAGAAATCGAATCGAGGGTTTTAGGAAAAGCGTTTAAAACGAATCTTGGAACAATTCAAATAACAAGTAAAACAAATATGTAAAACAGTTTAAAACATTTAAAAACAATTAAGTTAAAACTCAAGGGACAAAAGGGGCAATCGCCCTTTATAGGCGGGGCGATTATGCGCCCAAAAAGAGGGAGAATAATACGGCCCATCGGCGATTGCACACAGGGAGATTCGCCTGTTGCATAATACGCCTGTGGCGATCAGTCGCCACAATTTGTGGCGCTAATCGCCACACTCTAGAAATTTTCCAAGGCTTGGCGATGCAATCGCCCCATGGCGATTCGCGCATCTCTATGGCTCCTTCCCCTTTTTCCTTTCTTCTACTGCATCAAATATCTTACACACAAAACACCTCTCTTTTCTCTTCCCTACATCATACCATTCACAATTCCGTACCTCGAACAACTCAAACGCATTTAAAACCAAGTACATTTATGAAAACAAACTGCGTGGAGATTTTAAAAACAGGACATATCCTATGGTTAAAAGACACTAAACAATTACAAAACGTGTAAAAAAATTAAAAATGTAAAACCTTATCAACTACAGAACCAAAACAACCCTATAATGTCTATACAATTTTTCCTATTCTATCAACATAACTTAAAACCCCAAAATCTATACCTACTGTCCCCCCGGGTCAGTAAGCGCGAATGCCCAGCACACCACTGTAGGGACCGGAAATTGTCTAAGAGGGGGGTGAATAGACTTTTAAAAAAAACAATTAATCTAATAATCAATTAGTGTACTCTTCTTACTTAGTCTAATTACGAATAAGGTAATATCAAAGATAAAGAGAGAGTAAAAGAGATTTCAACACCAATACTTTTTACGTGGTTCGGCCAAATGCTACGTCACCGGCTCCAAGGGGCTCACCCCTGAAGATCTTACCCTTCTCCTCACGAGAATAACAGCTGGGGAATTACGGGCATCGATCACTGCCTTTACAAATCTGGATGAACTTCCACGGGCGTCATCCACTGCTTATACAGATTTGAGTTTGGTAATATTAACCTTACACCTACATCTCACCAAAGGGAATATCAAGTTAGGATGGAGAGATGTCGAGAAGAAAACAGAGTGTGCAAACGGCACTTTCGCAGCTAGGGGCTCAGAATCAAATGTGGCAAAAGTTAGTCTTCAGCATTGTTCTTATGCTTATATCTCTGGATGAATTTGTTCACAGAATTGAATGCTTCTTTCGTCAGAATGGAGTAGTTCCGTTGGGAAGCATCCGATACTGAAGACAGATATCCGTGCATTCTGAAATGATGTTCGTCTTCGCCATAAAGGTCTGGAGTAATGCTGAAACGACGTCACTGTAGCTCGCGGTTAACTTTGAATTCTGGCGGAAGTTCACGGAAGAGATGCAAAAGGCGCGGAGACACGGTCATCGGTGAATGCTACTTGAAATGCCATCGGCAGATATATCCTTGAATTCCATCGGCGATCTATCTTGAATTCCATCGGCAGAAGCATCTTCAACTTCTATCGGCAAGAAGCAAATCTTTAAAACTCCTTAGGCCAGAGGACAATTCGTAAAACTTCATCGGACATTCTATCTTCAAAGCCATCGGCAGATGTCTTAAAAAACCACGAGAAGTCTCTTTAAAAACATCGGCCAGATGACACTCTGAAAATTGTCGTCTAGTGATGCATGTGCAAGCTTGAAGACCACGGATGAGTAGCATCAAATGCAGCGGTAGATCCAATATGACACGTCATCGCAGATATCTTCAAACACGGCTTCGGCAGATGAAAAAATAAGCGCTGACCAGTCTCGGTAGATGTCTTCAAAAGCTTCGGCAGATGAGACTTGTAAAGGGTCATCTGCTATACACCAACACGTAGAACCGGGCATCGGCAGGAATAGCTTCAACAGCTAATCGGCAGAGCAAAATTCTTTGTCGTGTAGCGATCGGTATATTGCAAGCCTGTTGCTATTTCATTTGTATACTTCAAACCGAATTTATTAGAAACTAACATACCTTTTCAAGGATATTTACATATAAAAGCATAGTCATATTTTCTTGAAAATTTACACTAATTCAAATGTACATTAATGATACAAAACATAATCAAAAAACAAATTATGATTAAACACTCTAAAGTCCAATCCCCCTTTTTGATTAACGTTGATATCACCCCTAATTCTAGCGCTCCCCCATAGTATGTGCATTTATTAAAATAAACCAAGTAATAGCAATTTCCGAAACAAAGAGTATATCCAAAGAATGTGATTCCAATCAAACTCAATCACATATAGATTCTCCCCATTGACATTATCAAAAAAATAGGCATCAAATCAGAGTATGTTAGGAAAAATAGTCATTAAAAAGAAAAACTAAACAAAAAAAATGTCACTTATAACTAAAAATCGCTATTTTGAAAAGATTTAAATGACGCTTCCAAAAAGCTCTCTGGACATAAGAGGGCGTCCACGGTGGGGATTGAAAAAGCCACCCACAGAGCTTGACGGGAACGCCGAGATCTCTTGGGAAGAGGCGATTATAGACCACATGACAGACAGGGAGCAGGAGAGCGGTGGAGACGGCTCTCGGGGACAACTCCACGTTCCATGCAGGAAGGAGAAGACTCGTACATGCAAGCGCCAGAGCACACATCCATACATGGTGGAAGGGGAGCAGCTTCCATCTGGACAGGCTGGAGGAGAGGAAGATTCAGGAGCTGAGGAAAATGTAGGACGAGTTGATACTTGAGCTCAGCATCATGAAATATCTAGAGACATAGGAACACATCTCAAAAACAGCAGGCCTGGAAAGGGGAAGAAGCAAATCTTCAAAGAAGGAGGCCTCGGGAACATTGAGACATAACATGATGGTCTGGTTAAGGCTCAGGTTCAGTTGTGTCAACGCCGGCAATGGACAATTGGAGTTTCTCATTTCTCTGACAACCATTCGCCTATCACCATTTCAATCTTGTAGACAGCACGCCAAAAGTACCTGTATCCAGAGCAACGACATGGTCTGATGATTCTGATCCCTTTTTACTTTGGATTTCCAAGGGCAATGCCAATGTGGGCAATCGAGGCTTGCTCTATTGTACTGAGCCCTCTGTTAAGGCAACTCCTTGATATGTTATGGGAGTTGCATGAGTAGGAGTTGCAGGGTATTGGAGAGAAGGGGTTTGGATGGGCAGAGCGATTGGAGCAGGTTGGACAGGTGATGGAGGGAGCACCTCTGTGACGGAGATGGATGAGGTGAAGGTTCATGCATGGAGATGGAGGAGCGAAGGTTCATGGCAGTGGAGAGGGTAGGCCGCGAAATCATGTTGGCGATGGGAGGAGCTGAAGATGGTGGACTGGAACTGGAGGCGCTGTAGTGGTAAGGAAGAGTAGGGAAGAGGGAGTGGAGAACTGGAGATGTAAGCTGAAGGTCCTGTGTGAGTAGGCAGAAATGGCTCGCAATCACCGGAGAGATGTAGGGAAAACTGCTGCGGTAGGATGAAGAAGTGGAGGTGAAAAGAGTAAGGTTCAGGAATAGGAGGGACACAGTAGGAGCAGAGGTGGCTCGAATGGGTGGCCATGAGAAGAGCCATCCACGCCTGACGCACCTAAGGAGAGGGGGGGGCTTGAATCCCTGAATTGACTTTACATGTCTCTCCTCCTTCCAGTTGATTCATCTGGCATGAATAAGTTTCCTTGTACCACTCCTGACATGGGGGGGGTGGGGGGGGGGGGGGGGGGGGGGGGGGGTGCGCCAAAGAAGCCTTTTTCTTGGCTTTATCCACAGCACGTTTCCTTTTAAACGATCCTTTTGAATCCATCCTGCTGACGTGGAGTTGGAATAAAATTGAGGGCAGAAGTCTCACAGGTCTCCTCCTCCTCGGAAGAACAACCTCAAGATGGCAATAACCCATGAGAACAGATATATACGGTGAGAGTTCTCTCTGATGAGACAGCAAGAATCATCCTTCGAACAATATATACCCCATGTTTTGAGGGTGTCTTGCGATCGATGCATACTAACAATAGTTCCATGGCTCACTTCGTCATAAATGTCCACCTTGGGGAACAATACGAATCAATCATATGACGAAAAACTCTGTCTCTAGGTGTCCGATGTTGCCCTTTAAACGATCAGGGGAAGAATGGGGTCCCCCTATTTTCCCCTAGAATTTGTATCCCTCGACGTTCCAAATAAGGGTAGCTCTGGCCCTGTCACTACTTTTAAGGCCGTTTTATCCAAATGATGAGCTCACCAAAGGCATTTATGGACTTAGAGTAATTTTCAATGGGAGGTTGTAGACTATCCTCGTAAAGGGAGGGGTAATCATGTAAAGCTAGGTTTCATCACACTCCTAATCGCTTCCGGGTAGAAAATGATCGGCCAAGAGACCTATCAACTAGATCAATCAGGGTCAATAAGTTCCAATCCGGCTACTCCTTCAAAGGAACACCCTACTAGGAATTAACGTTTAACCGTAGTCATTGTGGTACTTTACTCCAGCTGATAGAATTATAAGGGTGGCCACTCCGTTTCCCCGAGGAATCTCTCGGACGTAACCGATAGAACTTGGGCCATCTTCTTGGTCCGTTTTGAACGTCGCTAGATGATTGACCTTGATATTTCCATTGCATAGAGGATTCGACAGGAAAATTTGTAGGGCAAGGGTTTAGAGAAGAGCGCGAAGTAGAGTGTCTGGGCGACAGAGAATGAATTTAAAAGAATAACTCTCGCCAGACAGAAGATATTACGTGGTCGGCAGATTGAGGATACATCTCCTATTGGTTACACTGTCGCAATTTATCAAAACAGCTATCCGATGGGTAGAAAACACTGCATCTGCCGAGACCATCCCTAGAATGCATCGTCCGATGCTTAGAAGAAAAATCAGCAGCTACCGTGCTTTGCACAACGGAGTGTTACCTTGGAATGTTCCAAAAGAGACAGAAATGAGTGCTAATCACCCTAATGCGACACTACCTTATTTGATATTATTGAATGTCTTCTCATACCAAGGTTTTTTGTAAGATGCCGGCCCAATTGACTACATAACTTACACATTCTCGAGATATCTCCTCGTTAACTGTTGCACGGATGAATGTCCCTTACTCAAGAGGTTTTTTTGTCTAAGGAGTGTGTTGAATAGGCTTTTTAGAAATGTTGATAGCCCTGTGTCTCACACCGAAGAGGATCCATTAAGAACAGATTATAGTCCTCCAAATTCTGTTTCATCCAAGCATTTGTGCACGACACTGCCTGCGCATCGATTCACTTTCTGCAGTTGGAGTGCAACAGAATTCTTTTTCTTAGATACCAAGACACTAAGATTCCCCAAGAATTGACAAGTTCCTGTGGTGCTTTGCCTATCAACTAACTACCATCATCCCATCTTCTGAAATCCATCATCAAAGGAAGTTCCTTAGCTACCATAAACCAAGTCATAAGTCCCACTCAAATATTTGAAAATCCTTTTACTGCAGATAATGAGATTCCTTAGGGCATCCTGAAACTAGCACAAAGGCACGACCTAAGATATATCTGCCTACTAGCGTCAAATACAACAACAGAGAACCAATCAGACCACGATAGTTCTTGAATCCACACTTCTACCATTTTCATCCTTGTCCCAATTTAGTAGTGGGTACGCATGTGAGTTTTAGCAGATTTGACAGTTTCTAATCCATTTCTTAAGAGTGCCCTTAATGTACTTTTGCTGACAAAGAAATTCCTCAGGAGCCTGAGTAATCTGGAATCCTATGAGACTTAACGCCCCCCATCATCCCATTTCAACTCCCTTTGTGAGGGAGGAAACTCAGTACACATGTTGACATTGTTGATCCAAATAATTGTCCATCGACATAATTTGAACCAGCAAATGTCCTTATATCCGTTTGTGCCTGGTAAATAGGTTGAGTCGGTGTTACCCGTTTTGACATTCTTTTCCTCAAGAAATTCTCAAATCTGTCCTACCAAGCTCTAGAAGCCTGCTTACGACCATAAGAGCTTTCATAGTCCTATACACATATTCGTTTCAGCAAAGTCTCCAATCCTAGGGGCTTGCTCTACATAACTCTTTCCTGATATAACCAGTTAAGAAGCACTCTTTCCATCCATTTGAAAGAGTGTGAAGGTTTTTGTAGCAAGCATAGGCTAAGAGCATCCTAATGGATTCTCATCTAGTTACAGGTGCCAGGTTCCTCAAAATCTATACCTTCTTCTATGATTTGTAAACCTTTGCAACTAGCCTACCTTTTTCTGGCTACGCCCATTTTCATCCAATTTGTCTGTAAACCCATTTAGTTCCAATTATGGATGATCCTAGGCCTTGGACAAGTTTCCCTACCTTGCTCCTTTCATTGATTTTACGCTCCTCTTGTATAGGGACTAAAGATCCATTTTCAGCACTCTCCGTCCTCAAACTTCTTAGTTCTATTTGAGAACTACATGTCCACATTGGCACAGAGATTCCTAATAGAGGATTTAGTCTTAACTCCTAACGAGGTCACCTAAGACTTCATCTAAGTGTGTCTTTGTGAAGTTCCAATCTCTAGGAATAGCAGGATTTTCATCCTGACGAACTTATCAATGAGAACTAGAAGAGTTTCTAAAAGAGTTTTTCCTCTTGAATGGGATCTGTAGCTTTTTCTAAGGAAGGGAATCTCGTTGTTTTCCAGCATCATCCCATCCATTTCATTAATGGCTAGGAGTCCCATCAAAATTGACATTACAATGCCTCCACACAAAAGTTCTCCTATTGAAAACTCTGTAACTTTACTGGTCAACTGAAATCCTAGAAAAATTTCCAATACGGTGTGAATCGAATTTGCCGAAGTTTATCCTATATTAAGAAAAAAATGCACCGAACGCGCTAAAATACGAACGCGGCGTCGGGCCATTCCAAAAGTCATAAGGAGTGTTTTTTCAAGAATGTCGATAGAGACCCCCAGTGAGTCATAGCAATCTGTATCAACAGCTTCAGCCCAAATTATTTTAGGAAGGGCATTTTCACTAGCATAGTCCTAGCTAAGCGCCGGGAGAGAGCTTATTCTTCCTCTCAACAACAACCATTTTGCTGAGGAAGTCTAGGTGAAGAAAGTGGCTCAATTCCTTTCTGAGACCCAGAGTTCACATCTCTCTTTTCAAATTCTCCCCATGTCCACTACGATACAACATGGATCCCTTTCCTTTTGCACTCCTTTTCCTAAGCTAGAAAGGTTTTCAAAGGTCTCATCCTAACGTCAGAAATTACCCAGGTGATCTAGAGAAATCATCTACAATACCAAAGCCGATTGCCGCGAGGCTTGCTATAAAAATTGAAGACGCAGAGGTCCATGTGACAAGTTGGCGGAGGCTTGAAGTGGAAGATGGCATTCTTTGATGCCAGAGCTTTTGATCGCTTGCCCCATTTGACAAGCTTCACGACCCTATCTTTTCAAAGGGTTCTTAGGGATTCCTCTAACTATTCCCTGAAATCTTAGCTAAGGTATCCTTCCCTACGTCTCCCATCTTCTATGCCAAGACAAACAGTCATTAATAGAATTAACAACAAAAACACTTCTCATCACATCTCAAAAAAAAAAAACCAATTTCCAGATCACAATAGACATTTCCTTTTCTAATCCTTTAAACAATTATATGATTAGTTGAAATGTCTTGATCACACAATCATTTGGTTTGAAGTTCGTTATACCCTTTTCACACAACTGACGTTATGCAGCTTTCTGTTTTATCCTTCTACTACAAAACATTTTCAATAGTAGTATGAGAAGATTCCTATATTGCCGTGCCAACGATTTTTGCCCTTGGTTCCAGCCAAAAGTTACACACTTTCTTCTTGTTGACAACAGCAAACTGTTCGTCTCCCGTCCTATGCCTTGAGCAACCACTGTCAAGGTACACAGATTGTTTCGCGGAGAGCAGTCAACCTAAAACAGAAATCGGGTGTCTTCTTTAGGTGCCAACTCTTAATCTTTTGGACCGAGTGTTGGTCTGGTTCCCTTAGGACCCTTGGAATTTACCATTGATTTCATATAGTTTGCTTTATCGACATACACAAATTTAATGTCCAGCTTCATTCCATGCATGACAGACAGAGGGTTAAACAGAAGTTTTAAAGACTTCCTGTATTAGACTTTGTCAAAACCCTAATCTGTTTTGTCAAAATTTGCTCTCTGACCTTCTATTACCATCTTAATATTTTTCAACCTTAGTGAATTTTCAGAATTATATTATTCACATCTTCATTGTTGCTTTTAAGATCATCAATCTCTTTGACATGCAAGTAGCTTCCTGTGGCATGTTTTCTACCATGTTTTTGCATTTCTTTTTCAAAGTATTGTTTTTGGTTTTTAACCTCCAAACTGTTTTAACTAATCATTGAAGGCATCACTTAGATTACCTTCATACATCACTATCACTGTCACTGTAATACTAGGAAGAATCGAACCTGTGGTCCTCATGATGTGCCATAAAGCACAACCAGTTTGCTACTTCTCATCTTCTTATGAGAGATTCTTCTTCACTATCATCCCAAGTGGCCTTCATAGGGTAGCCTTTTCCTTGAACTTCTTGGGACCCTTCTTTGCTTTTGGACAGTCTTTCCTTCATGTGACCAGCTTTCCACACCCAAAGCACTTGCTTTCCCTTTTCCTTTTGAGATTCTCCACCCTTCGGAATCTTTTCCCACTGCTCCTCTTTCGTTGCAGAAACTTACTGACCTCCTAGTGATCGTGCAATATCCCTCATCTTCCTTCATTCTTCTTCTCTGATTCTCCTCTTGCTTACTCGAGGAAGCCTTTAAGCATGTCCTTTGTCTGTTCCTCCTTCTCCCTGAGGTTCATCCTTTCATTTGCTCTCATTGTGACCATGCTCTGAGAGATCCAATGAGCTCCTCAAGCTTTAAGGCTTTGAATCCTTTGTGCTGTCCATGATGGCAATCACCGTTGGTTCCATGCCTCTCGGTGCGGGTAGGCCCTCTCGGGGACGTTTCCCCTTGTCGGCTGGGTGGGTGTCTCACCTGAGTAGGTCCTGACCAGAGCGTGGGTAAACCGTTAGTGAGTTAGTTAAATCCAGTAAACATGACGGATGTGGTTTCCACCTTTTTCCATGGAAAACAGTTCATATTCAATGCCGGTGACATGCTCAATTACTTCTTTAACTTGATTTGTCCCCTTTTTTTCGTGTGTGATCTCAACAGTGCCAAATGTCGTGAAGCACTTTCACACCTTGTACCCTTTAATTCATCTCTATTTAAGGCACGGACAAGGTTTTTTTTTTGGGGGGGGGGGGGGTTTTTCATCCTTAGCATTAAGGCTTAGATTCTCTTCTCGGACCTCAGTTTAATTCAGACGAGTCCTTAGGATACTTTTTCCCCCTCAACATTTTCTGGCCTTAAAAGGACCATTTTTTATAATACACCAGTCTCATAAGTCCGAATGGCTTGATGATATTTTTCTTCTAGACTTCCACTAGCATAGCCTACCATCACAGATGGCGGTCTCTTTGTAGCCTACCGTCTCTTTGTGCATTGTTATGTTAATCCATTTCCGATATAGCAATATCTCTATATACATAATTAGACAATATAACCCTTGGCCTCTGATCCATGTAGGACCGGAATTGTCTAAGAGGGGGGTGAATTAGACTTTTTAAAAAAAATTAATCCTAATAATCAATTAGTGTTACTCTCCTTATTAGCCTACTTACGAATAAGGTACGTATCCCTATACAGAGAGGTAAAAGTTCCACACCAATACTGTTTGTACGTGTTCGGCCAAACTGCCTACGTCCACGCTCCATGCCTCACCCTTGAAGATCCTTCACCTCCTCCTCACGAGAAAACAATCGGGATTCCGGCCTCCGGCAACTGCCTTTAACAATTCTGGTTGAACTCACGGCATCAATCCACTGCCTTATACAGATTTGATTATTGAAAATATTAAGCTTAACCAACATCTCCAAGGTGAATCCTCAGTTAGGATTGAGAAGATGTAGAAAGAAAACAGAGTGTGCAAATTTACTTTCGCAGCTAGGGCTTTCAGAAGTCAAATTTGGCAAAAGTTAGTCTTCGAGCCTTTTCTTCTGCTTATATACTCTGTATGATTTGCTTCACAAAGTGAATGCTTCTCTTCAGAATGGAGATAAGTTACCGTTGTGAGCAATCCGACTGAAGCACTATCCGTGGCTTCTGAAAATGATGTTCGTCCGTCGCCATTAAAGGCTGGATTAATGCTGAAACGACGTCCCTTTAACTTCGCGCTAACTTTGAATTCTGGCGGCAAGTTCCCCGCAGATGCACTAAAATGAGCGTAGACACTCATCGGTGAATCGATGAAATGCCATCGCAAATATATCCTTGAATTCATCGCAGATATACCTTGAATTCCTCGGCAGAGCATCTTTCCTCTATCCATAAGCGCTTTAAAACGTCCTCAGCATAGACATTCGTAAACTTCATCTTCACCTTCATTCTTCAAAGCCATCGCCCCCCAGAATGTTGCTTTAAACGCCATCGCAGAAGTCCTTTAAAACCATCGGCAGATGACTCTTGAAATTGTCGTCTAGTGATCGGCATGTGCAAGCTTGAAACGACATCGGTATGAGTAGCGGTCAAGCTATCGGTAGATCCATCTGACACGCCATCGGCAGATCTCTTCAAAACGCTCGGCAGATGAAACAAATAACGCTGACCACTTCATCGGTAGATTGTCTTCAAAAACGCTTCGGCAGATGAGGACTTGTAATGTCATCGGCATATAACCTCAAACGTGTGAACCGACTCGGCAGGCGTAGCTTCAACAGCTATCGGCAGATGCAACATTCTTTGTCGTGTACGATCGGTATAGGCAAGCTGTGCTAGTTCATGCTGTATACTCAAACCGTTTATAGACAACAAAATACCCTTTTCAAGGGGATTTCAATATAAAAATCAACGTCATTATTGCTTTAAATACACATAATCAAATTGTACATTAATGAGTACAATACAGAATCAAAAAAACAAATATGACGTAAAAACTTATAAGTCAACAACCACCACATTCATCCTCCATAAATGGACTCAAGCCTCAGAGGAGGAATCTCACACTCAATGTATCCTCGTAATCACCTACAAATACATACACACTATGAGATGAAATCAAGTAAGCTTACATAAATGCAATGCATGTGAGCGTATGAGTTTCAATACATCCGCTTTATTTTCTTTATATGCAATGCACGATAGGTGTCACCGAGATCTATCCCTCTAACCGGAGAGAGCTCATCCAGGCGGGCGGACTATTCTTGACAGCGAGGGTGGGGGGTACACGAGTACCACACGTACAGCGTGCCTGAGCCCCCACCTCGCGTGCCCGATAAAGATACGCCTTCGGCCAATAGGCCTTTGGACGATATGCCTTCGGCCAATGTTATGCTTTACAGATCTTAAAAACTGTGCGGAAGTTTCTTTTTATGCTTTCTATCTAAAACACGTATGCGTGAACAGTTATTATTTAAAGTAAACAAGCAATAAGGTATACATCAAAGACTGTAAAAACATACTCTATAAACAATAAGCCAGCTACCCAACTAAGCAATATAAACACACGGATCACCAAAATCCTCGACACGACATTCGAGTACGGTGTAGGCCACTCGGCCAGAGAAGAATCCGAGAACTTACCGACGTGTCCAAAGCAGCTCAAGCTCCGTCCACGAGCGTTGTTTGTCTGAAGCAAAAAAAGTAACGTTTATCGTGTAAAACATTAGCTCTAAAACGTCCAAAGTAACAAAACCTTAAGTAAAGAATTTTCTTAAAACTTCTACTTAATTATTCGAAGCATATCGATGAAACAATTTATGATCGATACTTCGAAACTATAATTTACGAGTTGTTCCCTTCACCCGAAAATTCTTCAAATTATAACATTTTTCCTAAATAACTAGATTAGTCCAATACGGTCCAATACGTTCAATATATAATTAATTATAGCAAATCTAAGTTTCGAATCCTTAAAGCGAAACCTAAACGACCTAATTGGTTTAACTCTACGAAACGCGGAATTTACCGCTCTAAAACTTAGAATATACCTAGACGTCGATTGAAGGAGAAAACAAAAAGATGGCAGAAAGAACAGAGATCGCTCGGCGCTGAAACGTTGAAGAGTCGTGGAGAACAAGAGAAACCACTCTCTGGTTCTTGAACTCCAGAAGCAAAAGAAGAGAGAAGTGAGGGAGAGAAAAGAAATTGTTTCTTTTAAGATAATTGGTTTGAAAAATACTAAAATGCCCGTAGAACTATTCTACTTTGTTTTCCTTCGTTTCGCAATCGGCGAAACTATTCGTTTTTTTCCAAATTCCTTATTGCACCAATAAGTCAACTTATTATTGGGAGTTATTAAACTGACCGTTCGTAATTGGACCGTTTACTATTCTACTAAAAACGTCTTTCAATTACGAGAATGCAATTACTCGGAATATAGCGTGTTCTTCCGACAATGTCCGTAAATTCCTTAAAATTCCTCTAATTGTCAGAGAGGAAATGACGCTTTCTTTTGTACAACGAGTTGATTTGACATATTTACAAAAAATGCAAATATATATTATAATATGAAGTTCCTACAAGCGGATATTACAGGGGAAGCGATGAGGATGGGGACCACGATTAATGGTTTATAATTACCATTTTTAATTGCCATGAATCCATCCTTTTTCTTGACTAGAAGCATGGACTAGAGAAAGGACTAGGTTGGGACGGATAATGTCTGTTGCGAGCATGTTGTTAACTAGCTTCTCTATTTCTCGTTTTCGCTCTTGAGGGTAGCGAACGGCCTAACATTGACGGGGCTTGAGTCGATTGTAAGGGAATGACATGATCCTTTATCGAACTAGGGGGCGGTCTCACTGGGGGTTCAAACAAATGATTGAATTTGAGGAGAATCGGCTGCAACATTCCAAGAGCGAGTATCGTCTATAAGCGGGTTGGCTATGCGGGAGTACGAGTGTTAAACGAGCTAGCCGCGCCGAGACGAGCCTGGAAAACTCTGGTTCCCCGAGCCGGCAAACTATGAGTCTGGCGAGATAATGAGTCTGTCTAACGAGATCACCAAAAAAAATTGAACTCTAACAGGCTCGCTAGCCACTAGTCAACGAGCTAGGCATATATAAAGAACATTATTTTCTATAAATATAGTATATATTTTTTAAAAAATTTTAGTTATTAAAACTATAATCATATTATTATGTAATATAAAATATGATAGTTAGTTGTCTAATAATAAAATTATTTAATTAATTATAAAACTGACATGTAATTATAAAAAATTATTGAGACAAATCTATAAAAAAAAATATCATCTTATCCATGTGCATTTACATCACTACAAATTCGATCCATTTCAACGAGGTTAACATCATTTATTGTTAATCATATGCAAAAAGGGTCAAAAAAAATTATAAGTTAAAAATAATACTTCAAACTAAATTACAATAGATCCAATTTTAAATGAAAATCTAGTCTTCAATGTCACATTTTAAAATTCGTCTAGTATTTGTTATCTCGTTATGAAATTCTCTGTTCATCGCGTTCATTAATCATTAGTGCAAATGAGTGTCTCCATGGATTAGGTGCACCGTCTTTCCATTGTTATCGTACACACTCCCCTGCACTAAAAAGACTCTGTGTTTACGGTAGAGAGACGGAAGTTTACTAGATCACGTGCCATTATAGCAAGAATAAAATATGTAGTGGAAAACTTTTCCACAATCTAAAAATTAATTAAAGTTTCAAACGTGAAAAAATTGATATCGAGTGTCAAATAAATATTAGTCTTTCGCCTAGAACTAGAATAACATTTGTATATAAATTCATTCTAATATATGAATATTAAATTGTGGAGCTACAATGCTCTTTTAGCACTAAGAACTAGCCCAGTGAAGATTATCATAGAATAAAATATTTATAAACGAATATAAACTAGCAATTCTCAGTTATTTGCTCACCAGAAAATAAACGAGTAGTATATAAAGTGTGAGAAATTTATATAATCAGGAGAACACTTATCTTAATTTATACTAGGAATATATTATGCATGACAACACAAAATATGATGAATGTCAAGCTAGTATTTTTAAATTTTGCTTCTATTTATTAAGTATATCTCTAATCATCTATTTGTTGATATGTACAAAATTACGGTCAATTTACAAATATTGAGACAGATGAGAAGGGAGATAATAACATTTTTGAACATTATTTGTAGCATCATAAAAAGTTTTAAAAAATCAAGAAATGAA
>JAJTVD010000119.1:0-14986 GCA_022432975.1 Begonia masoniana | reverse complement strand
CCTGTTTGTTCATTCTGCATGGTCCCTGGGATATAAGTACTCTGTCGTAACTTATTGAATCTCTCAAGCGTGGGATATCAGCGGAAATTCTCTGAAAAAAAAAGAAAAAGCTTGGAACAAGAAACATCCAGGTAACTCCGTTTCACAACCCCGATTGGTTGCGCCCCCGAACCATTCTTCCTATCTTGGTCAGCTATTTTGGAGAGATTTTGCCACCTCCTTCTCCACTCTTTTGAGAGCGGAAAATAGCAAGGATTGGCTTAACCGATTCCTTTATCGAGTTTTTCTTTCTTCCTTCTTGGAGAAACCTCTTGCCGAGCTATATGAACACTCAACCGGCCGATTCTTCAGAAAACATCCCATAATACTTCAGCTTATCTACCGAATCTGGACCACAATTTTTCACGCAGCACAGCCACCTCACTCACTTCACAGAGATTACCTAAAATTTCTTAATGTTTTCTATCACGTTGATATTTTTTTTTTCTTTTCATTTTCATTCTCGGATTTACTCGATTTGTTCACCCGAGCTAACGTCTGCTTTGATTCTTGAGTCCGTAATGTTGCATGTCGAAGCTTATCATTCCTCATACAACCTCTTTCTCATCCTTCAAGTTAAAGCCTTGAAGTGAAATGATACTTCGGTTCTAACAACAAGTCAGTAACAGTCAACCTCATTAGCTGTGATACTTCAGTGCTTTGTACCATGATTGAGTGAAGGTTCTTTTATTCAGTAAAAAAAAACAAACAAAAAAAAAAAAAAAAAAAAACATAATAATTTCTAATGACGAATCCTGCGCTATTGTGTCCTCATACCCTTCGTTAATCCCGCACGCAAGTAAAGCCTTGAAGTGAAAGGATAACTCCGGTTGTAACAACTCATGTAACCGTCAACCGCTTATCTGATTTCAGTTCTTTTGAAACCAATTATTGAGGTGAAGGTTCTTTTTACTTCATCAAACGCATTACTAAGTCCTAATTACGCGTCCATGAAGCTTCTTGGGCCCTCAATACCTTCGTTGTTCATCACTCCATTAAAGCCTTGAGTTGCAATGATAACTTCGTTGTTAACAACAAGTCATGTACGATCCACCTCATTAGCTTTGATACTTCGTTCTTTTGAACAATCGATGAATGACGGTTCTTTTTACTTCAATCAAACGCATTAACTAATTCCCATTACGCTCCATGATGCTTATGGTCCTCAAACTTCGTGCTCACACTACCATTAAAGCCTGCCAAGTTGAAATGAATAACTTCAGTTGTAACAACATCAATTAACATCACACCTCATAGCTTGATACATTCAGTTGTTTTGAACAAATCTTGACGTGAAGGTTCTCTACTTACAGCCAAACTCATATGAAGTCCTACTTACGCGTCCAGACAGCTTATTTGGGCTCATACCTTCGTTCTCATCACTTCCAGATAAGCCTTGAGGTGAAATGGATACTTCAGATTGTAACAACAAGTCATGTAACATCAACTCATTGCTTTACTTTCAGTTCTTTTGAAAAAAAAAAAACGCTTGAAGGTGAAGGTTCTTTTTTTTTTTTTTTTAACAACCTTTCATCAAACCTTACTAAATCTTAATTATGCCTCCATGAAGCTTATTAAGTCATCATACACTTCGTTCTCAAGACTTCAAGTTAAAGCCTCGAAGTGAAATGGATAAATTCGTTTTGTAACAACAAGTCATGTAACAGTCCACCTCATTAGCTGATACTTTCATTTCTTTTGAAACAAATCGATTGAGTGAAGGTATTTTAACTTATCAAACGCTTCTAATCCTTAATTTTACGCTCATGGAAGCTTAGTGGGTCCTTAATACACTTTTTCTCATGACTTCCAGTTTAAAGCCTTGAAGGTGAATGGATAACTTGGTTGGGGTAACAGTCATGTAACAGTCAACCGTCGTTAGCTTGATACGTTCATTCTTTGAAACAAATCGTTGAAGTGAAGTTCCTTTTTACTTCATCAACGCATTATTAAGTCCTAATTACGGTCCATTGACGCTTATTTGGTGCTCAAGAACACTCGTTCTCAATCACTCCAGTTAAAGCATTGAAGGTGAATGGATAACTACTTCATTGTAACACAGTCATGTAACGTCAAACCTCATTAGCTTATTACGTTCGTTGTTTTGGACAATCGATTGAAGTTAATGTTCTTTACGTCATTATCGCATTACTAAGTCCTATTTACCGCGTCATGAAGCTTGTTTGGTCCTCAATACACTTCGTTCTCAGCACTAGTTCCAGTTAAAGTCTGCAGGTGAAATGATAACTTCAGTTGTAACAACAAGTTATGTACAGTCAACCCATTAGCTTGATACGTTCAGTTGTTGTTGTTAAAATTCGATTGAAGTGAAGGTTCTTTTCTTCATCAATCCGCATACTAATACCTGTTTTACCGCGTCCATTGATCTATTATTGGTCCTCAACACTTCGTCTCATCACTTCCAGTTAAACTTGGAAGGTGAAATATATAACGGTCAGTTGTAACAACAGTCATGTAACAGTCAACCTCATTAGCTTGATCGAATTATTTTAGAACCAATCGATTGAAGTGAGATTCTTTTACTTCATCCACACACATTCTAGTCCTAAGTACCGTCCACAAGCTTATTGGTCCTCAATACCTTCGTTCTTATCACTTCCACATAAAGCGTTGAAGGTTAAATGGTAACTTCCCTTGTACAACAAGTCATGTAACAGTCAACCTCACTTCTGATACTTCAGTATGTTTGGAAAAAATCCATTGAATGAAAGGTTCTTTTTCTTCATTCAAACTGCAATACTAAGTCCTAATTACCCGTCATGAAGCTTATTGTGTCTCCATACACCTCTTTCTCATCTTTTGAGTTCAGCCTTGATGGTGAAATGGATAACTTCGGTTGTAACAACAGTCCTTGTAACAGTCAACCTCATTAGCTGAACGTTCAGTTTTTGTAAACAAATTGATGAAGTGACGGTTCTTTTCTTCATCAAATGCATTCTAGTTCTAATTACGATCCATGAAGCTTATTGGGTCCTCAATACCCTTCGCTATCATCCTTCAAGTTAAAGCCTTGAAGGTGAAATGGGGGTATTACCTTTGGTTGTAACAAATGTCATGTATAGTCAACCCTCTTAGCTTGATACGTTCAGTTCTTTTAAAACAAATCGTTGAGTGAGGTTCTTTTACTTCATCAACGCATTACTAATTCCTAATTACGCGTCCTGAGCTTATAGGGCCCTCAAGACACTTTCGTTCTCATCACTTCCGTTAAAGCCTTGAAGGTTAAATGGATAACTTTGGTGTAACAACAAGTCAGTAACTCACCTCATTAGCTGATACGTTATTTCTTTTGAAACAATCGTTGAAGGAAGGTTCTTTTACTTCATCAACACATTACTACTTCCCTACTTACGCCTTCCATGAATACTTTATTGGTCCTCAAACACTGTCGTTCTCATCACTTCAAGTTTAAGCATTGAAGGTGTAATGAGATACTTCTTCGATTGTACAAAAGTCAGTGTTTTGCAAAACCCATCAACCTTCGTTAGCTTGATACGTTTGCAGTTCTTTGGAACCAATCGATTGAATGAAGGTTCTTTTACTTCACAAACGCTTACTAATTCCTAATTACGCGTCCCTGAGCTTATTGGGTCCTCAATACCTTTCGTTCCATCACTTCCGTTCAAGCCTTAAGTCGAAATCGATAACTTTCAGTTGTAACAATAAGTCTTTACAGTCAACCTCATTATCTTGAATACGTTCATTCTTTTGAAAACAACTCGATTGCGTGAAGGTTCTTTTACTTTTAGCTCAAACTTATTATTAAATCTTAATTTACCGCGTCCATGAATCTGGATTAAAGTCCTCAATACACTTAGTTCTCAAGACTTCAAGTAAGCCTTGAATGTGAAATGGATAAATTTCGTTTTAACAACAATTCAGGTAACATCAACCTCATTATCTTTGATAACGTTTAGTACTTTTAAACAAATCGATTGAAGTGCAGGTTCTTTCTTTACAAAACGCATTACTAAGTCCTATTACGCGTCCATGAAGCTTATTTGGTCCTCATACACTTCGTTTCATGCTTCAATTACAGCCCTTGAAGAAAATGGATACTTTTTTTTCAGTTGTACACAAGGCATGTACAGTCAACTCGGTTCTTGATACGTTTAGTCTTTGAAAACACTCGATTCAGTGAAGGTTCTTTTACTTCATCAATCCGCATTAATTAGTCCTAATTACGCGTCCATGAAGCTTATTAGTTGCTCAGACACTTCGTTCTTCTCATCGAACTTCCAGTTAAAGACTGAAGGTGGCATGGATAACTTCATTGTAACCACAAGTCATGGGTCACAGTCAACCTCATAGCTGATACTTCAGTTGTTTTGGAACAAATCGATTGAAGTGAATGTTCTTTTACTCTATCGCATACTAAGTCCTATTTAACGCGTCCATTAAGCTTATTGGGTCCTCATACACTTCGTCTCAATCACTTTCCGTTAAGTTCTGCAAGGTGAAATGAATACCTTCATTGTAACCAACATTCATGTAACAAGTCACCTCAATTAGCTTGTAAGTTCAGTTGTTTTGTTACAAATCGATTGAAGTGAGTTCTTTTACTTCTCAATCGCATTACTAAGACCTTTTACGCGTCCTGAATCTTATGGGTCCTCATACACTTCGTTCTCATCCGTCCAGTTAAAGCTTGGAAGGTGAAGGGATACTTTAGTTGTAACAACAAGTCATGTACAGTCAACCTCATTAGCTTGATACGTTAAGTTTATTTTGGAACAAATCGTTTGCAGTGAAGATTCTTTTACTTCATCAACGCAATTACTAAGTCCTATTTACGCATCCATCAAGCTTATTGGGTCCCAATACACTCGTTCTCACACTTTCCACAGAATCGTTGAAGGTGAATGGATAACTTCATTTGTAAACAACAATCATGTACTCAACCTCATTAGCTTGATACGTTCAGTGTTTTTTTGAAAAACTCATTGGACTGAAGTTCTTTTACTTTATCAAACGCGTTACTTAATCTAATTACGCTCCATGAAGCTCTTGTGTCCTCAATGCACTTCGTTCTCATGACTTCAAGTTTAATCCTTGAAGGTGAAATGGATAACGTTGGTTGGCACAACAAGTCATGTAACATTCAACTCATACCTTGATATGTTCATTCGTTTGGAACACATCGATTGAAGTGAAGGTTCGTTTACTTCATCAAACCATTACTAAGTCCTAATTAACGGGCCATGATGCTATTGGGGGGGGGGTCCTCAAATACACTTTCGTTTCTCATCACGGTCCAGTTAAAGCCTTGAGGAATCGATACTTCACTTGAACAATAATTCATTTCACAGTCAACCCTCACTAGCTATGATACGTTCAGTTCTTTTGAACCAATTCGCTTGCAGTGAAGTTTTCTTTTACTTTTATCACCACGGATTACAAATCTTTAATTACGCGTCTATGAAGCTTGTTAAGTCCTCATACACTTCGTTCTCAAGACTTTCCAGTTAAAGCTTGAGGTGAAATGGATAAATTCCGGTTTGTAACAACAAGCTGGTAACAGTCAACCTCATAGCTTGATACTTCAGTTCTTTTGAAACAAATCAATTGAAGTGAGGTTCTTTTACTTTAATCACACCATTACTCAGTCTATTTACGCGTCTTGAAGCTTATTGGTCTCAATACACTTCGTTCTCATCACTTCCAGTTAAGCCTGCACGGGGAAAGATACTTCAGTTGTAACAACAAGTCTGTAACCGTCACTCATTCTTGATCCTTTCCGTCTTTGAAACAGAATCATTGAAGTGAAGGTTCTTTTACTTCAACATCAAACGATTACTAAATCTTAATTAAACCGTCCATGGAAACTTATAAGTCCTCAATCCACTTCGTTCTCATGACTTCATTAAAGCCTCGAAGGTGACATTGATCAATTCTGTTGTAACACAAGTATGTAATAGTCACCTCTTTAGCTTGATACGTTCAGTTCTTTTGAACAATTCGTAAGTGAAGTTCTTTACTTTATCAACGCATACGACTTCCTAATTACGCGCCAGAAGCATTATTGGTCCGCAATACCGACTCGTTCCACACTATATCCATTAAAGCCTGAAGTTGAAATGGATAAATTCGTTGTACAACAATCTGTAATAGTCACTTCAGTACTTGATATGTCAGTTCTTTTGGAACACATCGTTGAATTGAAGGTTTCTTTTACTTCATCAAACGCATTACTAAGTCCTAATTCGCTTCCAATGATGCTATTGTGTCCTCAATACACTTCGGTTCTCATCATTCCAGTTAAAGCCTTGAAGGCGAACGATAACGTCGTTGTAACAATAAGTCATGTACAGTCACCTCATAGCTTTATACTTCATTTCTTTTGAAACAAATCGATTGCCGTGAAGGTCCTTTACATCTCAACGCATTACTAATTCTAAGTCCGCATCCTGAAGCTTCTTGGTCCTCAATCCCTTCGTAGCATCACTTCAAGTTAAAGCGTTGACGTGAAATGGATAAATTCGTTTTTGTACAACAATCATGTCACACTAAACCTCATTAGCCTTGATACGTTCAGTTGTTTTGTAAAACAAAATAGAATTGAAGTGAAGGTTCTTTTTACATCATCAACTCATTATTAATCCTAATTACGCTCCATCACGCTTATTGGTGCTCAATCACTCGTTCTCATCACTTCCATTTAAAAGCTTGAAGGTGACATGGAAACTTCATTGTAACACAAGTCATGTAACAGTAAACCTCTTAGCTTGATACGTTCAGTTCCTTTTTGAACAAATCGTTGCAGGAAGTTCTTTTAACCTTCATCCAAACGGATTACAAAGTCTTAATTACGCGTCCATAATCTTATTAAGTCATCAAACACTTCTGTCTCATGACTTCGAGTTAAAGCTTTAAGGTGAAATGGATAATTCGGTTGTTACAACAGTCATGTACAGTCATCCTCATAGCTTGATTACTTTCAGTTCTTTGGAACATAATCGTGAAGTGATGGTTCTTTAACTTCATAAAACGCATTACTAAATCTAACTCGCTACCAGAGCTTATTGTGTCCTCAACCGCTTCGTATCATACTTCAGTTAAAGCCTTGAAGGTGAAATGGATCTTCGGTTGTAACAACAAGTCATTTTACATCAACCGCATTAGCTTGATACGTTCAGTTCTTTTGAAACAAATCGATTGAGGTGAGGTCTTTTATTTCCTCAACGCATTACTAATCCTAATTATACGCATCCATGAAGCTTATTGGGCCCCAATAACACTTCGTGTTTCATCACTTCCAGTTAAAGCCTTGAAGGTGAAATGGATACCTTCGGTTGTAACAACAGACATCATTTATGATCAACACTCATTAGCTTGATACTTCATTCTTTTGAAACAAGTCGATTGAAGTGAAGGTCTTATACTTTATCAAACGCATACTATTCGATTACACGTCCATGATCTATTGGTCCTCAATACCTTCGTTTTTTATCACTACCGTTTAAAGCTGCAAGGGGAAATGAATAATTCAGTTGTACCAACAAGTCAATTAACATCAACCTCATTAGCTTGATACATTCAAGTTGTTTGAAACAAATCGATTGAAGTGAAGTTTCTTCTACATCATCAAACCCATTCTAATTCCTAATTACGCGTCCATGAGCTTTTGGGTGCTCATACACTCGTCTCTCCCTTCCAATAAAGCTTGAGGTAATGGATAACTTCAGTTGTACACAACACGTCATGTACGTCTTCCTCATTAGCATGAACGTTCCAGTTCTTTTGAAAAATCGATTGCAGTGAAGGTTCTTTTTCTTCATCAAACGTATTCCTAAATCTTAATTATACGTCCATTAAGCTTATTAAGTCCCTCAATACCTTTCGTTCTCATTACTCAATTTAAGCCTCGAAGGTGAAATGGATAAATTCGTTTGTAACAACAGTCATGTACAGTCACCTCATTACTTGATACGTTCAGTTTCTTTGGAAACCAATCGTTGAAGGAAGGGGCTTTACTTTATCAAAACTCTTACTAGTCCTAATTACGCGCCCTGAAGCTTATTGGTCCTTAATCCACTTCGTTTCCATGACTTCAAGTTAAGCCTTGAATGTGAAATGGATACCTTTGTTGTAACAACGGTCATGTAACAGTCAACCTCATTCGCATGATACGTTCATTCTTTGAAAAAATTCGATTGAAGTGAAGTTCTTTTACTTCATCAAACGGATTACTATCTTAGTATACGTCCTGAAGCTTATTAAGTCCTCATACACTTCGTTCTCATGACTTCAAGTTAAAGCCTCGAAGGTGAAATGGTAAATTCGGTTGTAACCACAAGTCCGTAACAGTCCAACCTCATTAGCTGAATACGTTCAGTTCTTTTGAAACAAATCGATTGAAGTGAGGTTCTTTTACTTTATCAAACGCAGTACTAAGTCCTAATTACTCGTCCATGAAGCGTATTGGGTCTTGATTACACAGCGTCTCATGACTTCAAGTTAAAGCCTTGAGTTGAAATGGCTACTTTGTTGTAACAACGCGTCCTGTACATCAATCCTCGTTAGCTTGATACGTTCAGTTCTTTGAAACAAATCGATTGAATGAAGGTTCTTTTTACCTCATCAAAAACGCAGTATTAATGTCCTAATTACGCGCCATGAAGGCTATTTGGGTTGCTCATACCTTCGTTCTCATCAATTCCAGTTAAAGCCTTGAAGGTGGAAATGGTAACTCAGTTGTCACACAAGTCATGTAACAGTCCAACCTCATTACTTGATACGTTTCCGTTTTTTGGGAAAAATCGATTGAAGTGAATGTTTTCTTTTACTTCATTAATCGCTTACTAGTCCTATTTACCCTCGTCCTGAAGCTTGTTGGGTCCCTCAATCACTGTCGTTCTCATCCTTCCAGGTTAAAGTCCTGCCGGGTGAAATGATAACTTCATTGTAACAACACGTTAGAACAGTCAACCTCATTAGCTTGATACGTTCATTTGTTTTGTTGACAAATCGTTGAAGTGAGTTCTTTTACTTCATCAATCGCATTACTAACCCTATTTACGCGTCCATGAATCATTATTGGGTTCCTCAATACACGTCTTCTCATCACTTCCATTTAAGGCTTGGAAGGTGAAATGATACTTCAGTTGTAACAACAATAAGTCATGTAACCGTCAACCACCTCATTCGCAGTTGAATACGTTACGTTATTTTGGAACAAATCGAGTTGCAGTGAATATTCTTTTACTTCATCAACGCATTACTAATTCCTAATTAACGCTCATCAACTTATTGGGTCCATCAATACACTTCGTTCGCATCACTTCCAAAGCCGTTGAAGGTGAAGGATAACTTCATTTGTAACAACAGTCAGTAAAGTCAACCTCATTACTTGAATACGTTCCGTTTTTTTGGAACAAATTCCATTGCCGTGAAGTTTCTTTACTTTATCAAACGCATTACTAAGTCCTACTTACGCGTCCATGAGCTTTTGGGTCCTCAATGAACTTCGTCTCATGACTTCAAGTTTAAGCCTGAAGGTGAAATGGATAACTTCGGTTGTAACACAAGTCATGTACAGTCAACTTTCATTAGCTTGATATGTTCAGTTGCTTTTGGAACAAATCGATTGAAGGTGAAGGTTCTTTTATAACTTCATCAAACGCAATTACTCAGTCCTAATTCGCGTCCATGATGTCGTATGGGTCCTCAATACAACTTCGTTCTCATCATTCCAGTTAAAGCCTTGAAGCGTTGAAATCGCTAACTTCAGTGTAACAATAAGTCAGTAACAGTCAACCTCATTAGCTTGATACGTTCAGTTCTTTTGAAACCAAATCGTTGCAGGAGGTTTCTTTGTCTTTAATCAAACGGATTAACTAAATCTTAATACCGTCCACTGAAGCTATTATGTCTCAATACCTTCGTTCTCAAGACTTCAAGTTAAAGCCTTGAAGGTGAAATGGTAAATTCGTTGTCACAACAAGTCGATGTAACAGTCAACCTATTAGCTTGATACGTTCAGTTCTTTGTGAAACAATCAATTGAATGACGTTCTTTTACTTTATCAAACGCATTACTAAGGGTCTATTTACGCGTCCATGAACTTTTGGGTCCGCAATACACTTCGTTCTCATCACTTCTTAAAGCCTGGCAAGGTGAAATGAAAACGTCATTGTAACAACAAGTCATGTAACAGTCACCTCATTATCTTGATACAGTTCAGTTCTTTTTGAAACAAATCGATTGAAGTGAAAGGTTCCTTTTACTTCATCAAACGGATTAACTAAATCTTAATTACGCGCTCCATGGAACTTATTATCCTCATACACTCTTCGTTCTCATGACTTCACTTTTAAAGCATTCGAAGTGAAATGATAAATTTCGGTTGTAAAACAAGTCTTGTAATAGGCCAACTCCTCTTTTAGACTTGATACGTTCAGTTCTTTTGAAACAATCGATTGAAGTAAAAGGTTCTTTTACTTTATCAAACGCATGTACCTAATCCGAATTACGCGTCATGAGTCTTATTTGGGTCGCAATAACACTTCGGTCTCATCACTTCCAGTTGAAGGCCCTGAAGGTGAAATGGATAAATTTCGTTGTAACAACAATCAGTAATGTCAAACCTCTTTAGCGTGATACTTCAGTTCTTTGAACCAATCGATTGAAGTGAAGGGTCTTTTACTTTATCAAACGCATTACTAAGTCCTAATTATGCTTCCCTGAAGCTTATTGGGTCCTCAATACACTGCGTTCTCATCACTTTCCCAGTTAAAAGCCTTGAAGGTGAAATGGATCATTCGGTTGTACAACAGTCATTTACTATCAAACCTCTTTAGCTAGATACTTTTCAGTTCTTTTGAAATACAATCGTTGAATGGAAGGTTCTTTTCTTCATTAAACGCATGACTAAGTCCTAATTACGTGTTCCTAAAGCTTATTGGTCCTCAGTAACACTTCTTCTCATGCTTCAAGTTAAAGCCTTGAAGGTGAAATGGATACTTCGGTTCTACAACAAGTCCCAAATGTACAGTCAACCTCATTAGCTTATGCTTTCAGATGTTTGTGGACAATCGAATTGAGTGAAGGTTCTTTGACTGTCATCAAAACGCTTACTAATCAAAATTACCGCGGCCATGAAGTTTATTGGGTCCTCAATACACTTCGTTCTCATCACTGTCAATTTAAGCCTTGTAATTAAATGGATAAATTAGGTTGTAACAAGAACTCAGTCCAACATCAACCTCATTAACTTGAACGTTAAGTTCTTTTGGAACAAAATCGATTGACAAGTGATTGTTTCTTTTACTTAATCAACGCATTACAAGTTCCTCTTATGCGTCATGATGCTTATTGGGTCCCTCAGACACTTCCGTTCTCATGACTCAAGTTAAAGCCTTGAAGGTGAATGCATTTCACTTCAGGTGTAACAACAGTCATGTAACAGTCACCTCATTAGCTTGATACGTTCAGTTCTTTTGAACAAATCGATTGAAGTGAGTTCTTTTACTTCATCAAACTATTACTAAATCCAAAGTCGCGTCCTACAAGAAGCTTAATCTGGTCCTCAATACCCTCGTTCTCATCACTTTCAGTTAAAGCCCCTTGAAATGTGAATGGATAACTTCAGCTGTAACAACAAGTCATGTAACAGTCAACCGTCTTAGCTTGATACGTTCAGTTTCTTTTTGAAATCAAATCGATTGAAGTGAAGGTTCTTTTACGTCATCAACGCATTACTAAGTCCCTATTCTCGTCCATACAAGCTTATTTGGTCCGTAATACACTCGTTCTCATCACTTCCAGTTAAAGCCTTGAAGGTAATGGATAACTTTGTTGTAACAACAAGTCAGTAACAGTCCCAACCTCATGAGCTTGATACGTTCAGTTGCTTGGACACATAATTGAAGTGAATGTTCTTTTACGTTCATTATGCTTACAAGTCCCTATTTATACCGTCCATGAAGCTTATTGGGTCCTCATACACTTCGTCGCATCATTCCGTTAAACCTGCACGGTGTGAAATGATAAGTGCAGTTTTAACAACAATCATGTAACATCAACTCATTTAGCTTGATACGTTTCAGTTGTTTGGAACAAATCGATTGAAGGGAAGGTTCGTTTTACTTTCATTATCCGCATTACTAAGTCCTATGTACGCGTCCATGAAGCTTATTGAGGTCCTCAATACCTTCGTGTCTCATACTTATCACTTCCAGTTAAGCCTGGCAAGGTGAAATTAATAACCTCATTTGTACACCACGTCGGTAACAGTCAACCTCTGAGCTTGATACGTTCAGTGTTTTGGAACAAATCGAGTGACGTGAATTCTTTTACACCTCATTACATCACATTACTAAGTCCTATGTACGCGTCCATGAAGCTTATGGGTCCTCATACACTCGTTCTCATCACGTCCAGTAAACAGGGTCGCATGGTGAAATGAATCAACTTCTTGTACAACAAGTCATTAACAGTCAACCTTATAGCTTGCACATACGTTCAGTGTTTTGGAACAATCGTTGAAGTGAAGGTCTTTTTACTTCATTAATCCGCATTACTATCCTATGTATGCGTCCCATAAGCTTATTGGTACCTCAAACAAGTCGTTCTCATCACGTTCTAGTTAAGCCTTGAAGGTGCATCTGATATTTCAGTGACAACAAGTCATGTAACATCAACCATCTGAGCTTGCTACGTTCAATTCTTTTGAGAAACAATCGATTGAATGAGGTTCTTTTACTTCATCAAACCTTACAAATCTAATTAGCGCTCCATGAAGCTTATTAAGCCTCAATACACTTCGTCTCATGACTTCAAGTTAAAGCCTTGAAGGTGATTGATACATTCGTTGTACAACAGTCAGTAACATCGTCCTCATTCGCTGATACTTCAGTTCTTTGTTGAAACAATCGATTGAAGTGGAGGTTCTTTTAATGCAGCAAACGCATTACTACATGCCATAATTACGCATCCATGAAGCTTATTGGTCCCATAACTTCGTTCTCATCATTCAAGTTACGCCCTTGAAGGTGAATGATAACTTCGGTTGCAACAACACGTCTGTAACATCAACCTCATTAGCTTGAGTTCGTTCAGTGTTTTGGAACCATCGATTGAATGAAGGTTCTTTTACTCATCAAATGCATTACTAATCCATTCACTCCATGAAGCGTATGTCCTCAATAACTTAAACTTTGTTCGAATCACTTCAAGTTAAAGCCTTGTAGGTGAAATGGTAAATTCGTTGTAACAAGAAGTCATGTTACAGTCCACCTCATTGCTTGTACGTCAGTTCTTTGGAACAAATCGATTGAGTGAAGGTTCTTTTACTTATCCAAACCGCATTACTAGTCCTAATTATGCGTCATGATGCTTATTTGGTCCTCAATTACACTTCGTTCGCCATGACTTCAAGTTAAAGCCTTGAGGTGAATGGATACGTTCGGTTGTACAACAAGTCCATGTATCAGTTACCTAATTAGCTGATACGTTGAGTTTTTTGGAACAACTTGATTGAGTGCGAAGGTTCTTTTATTTCATCAAAGCTCATTACTAAGGTCCTAATTACGCGTCCATGTGCTTATTGGGCCTCAACTACATTTCGTCTCATCCATTTCAGTTAAAGACTTGAGGTGACATGGATAACTTCTGTTGTAAACCAAGTATGTACAGCAACTTCTTAGTCTTGATCCGTTCAGTTCTTTTGAAAAAAATAGATTGAATTGAAGGTTAATTTTAATTCATCAAACGCCTTACTTAAGTCCTACATTACGGTCCATGATGATTTGGGTCCTTCAATACAATTCCGTTCTGCGTCACTTCAAGTAAAGGCTTGAAGGTGAAATCGGATTAACTTCGGTGGTACCAAAAGTTCAGTAACAATCAATCTCATTAGCTTGATACGTTCAGTTCTTTGGAACAAACGATTGAAGTGAAGGTTCTTTAACTTCATCAAAAGACTTATCAGTCCACGTACGCGTCCATGAAGCTTATTGGTCCTCAATAACTGTGTTCTTATCACTTCCAGTTAAAGCCTTTAAAGGTGAAAAGGATAATTTCAGGTTGTAACAAAACAGTCATGTAACAGTCAACCTATTAGCTTGATACATCAGTTCTGTTGGAAACAAATCTTATTGAAGTGAAATTTCCTTTTACTTTATTAAACGCATTACTATGCAAATTACGCGTCATGAGCTTATTGGTCCTCAATAACTCGTTCTCATCACTTCAGTAAGACTTGAGGTAAAAATGGAATTATTATTCGATTGTAACAAAAAGTCATGTAAAGTCAATCCATATAGTTGATAAGTTCAGTTCTTTAGAACAAATCGATTGAAGAAGGTTTTTTACTCATCAAATGCATTTAAGTCCAAATTACACGGCATGAAGCTTATTGGTCCTCCAAAACTTTGTTTAAAACTTTCAAGTTAAGCCTTGTAGCGTGAAAGGATATAAATTCGGTTGTAACAAGCAGTCATGTAAACAGTCAACCTCATTAGCTTCGGATACGTTCAGTTATTTTGGAACAAATCGATGAATTGAAGGTTTTTACTTAATCAAACGCATTACTAAGTCTAATTTATGCGTCCATGATGCGATTTGGTCTCATACACTTCGTCTCATGACTTCAAGTTAAAGCTGGGTGAAATGGATAAGTTCGGTGTACCACAACAAGTCATGTAGCATTATCCTAATTAGCTTGAATACGTTGAGTTTTTTGGAACACAATGATTGAAGTAAGTCTGTTTATTCATCAAAACGCATTACTCAGTCCAATTCGCGTCCATGAGCTTATTGGTCCTCAATACATTCGTTCTCATCACTTCCAGTTAAAGCCTTGAAGTGAAATGGATAACTTTGTTGTAACAACAAGTCAGTACCAGTTCAAATTCATTAGTTGATCGTTCAGTTCTTTGAAACCAAATAGATTGAATTGACGGTCTTTACTTCATCAACGCCTTTT
>JAJTVD010000118.1:0-14986 GCA_022432975.1 Begonia masoniana | reverse complement strand
ACAGTTTTTGATTTTATTTTATTTATTTTTTAAAAGAACCACCTAGTTTGAAAGAACAAGCCAATTTGCTTGTCAGAATTTGACTCCAAACGCAAGCAATTGCAAATAGAAACAAGAAATAACGAAACATTGCAAATAGAAAACTAACAGAAATTTTTAGATAAAATCGGCCAACAAAGCAAAGGAGCAAGAAAAATAAACATCCAAAATCTCGCGGAAGCCCTAATCCGCCAAACGAAGCCGCGGAAAAAACGAGGATGCGCCTCTGAGTAGATTTGCAGAGAAGCAAAGAAACCAACCCATGGAGGAGAGAAGCATAGAGAAAGAAGCAGAAGAAAGAGCAGACGCGGAATGGCTCAGACTATTCGGGAGAAGATCGGCTACCGGAGAAGCGAGTATTTGGCGATACTTTACCTAGGAGACATGGAAAAGTATAACACAGGGGCGTAGCCCCCTTTTTTTTTTTTCTTCTTTTTTTTCTTTTGGGGGGGGGCTTGTTTTGCGCCTTTGGTTTGTTCCCACAGGGACATCGATTGCTGTGGGGTGTGCTGATTAATCAGAATTCTATTCAGAATACAATTGTGTGGACTGCCAATCGAGACGATCACCCGTTTCCATCCGTAGTAGGCCTGGATTATCAGTCGGAGGTAAGCTTTTATCTTGTGAACCTGAGGAAAAAATTGGAAGCCCATGCCGAGGGGATAGCCCCTGCAGGTTCAGCTGCCATGCTGGAGTATGATAATTTCGTGCTTTATGATTCGAATTCTCTGGTTTTGGGAAAGCTTGATTCACCTACCGACACAATTTTAGCCGAGGTCCGAACTTAACTCGTAGCCATCAGCTGGTTTCCAGTGAATCTGCATCGAATCATCGAGCGGCGTTTTGCTTTCGATGCAACAGCGATGGCATCTGTTTGCTTACCCTTTCAAACCCCCAATGAACCTGCGGACTCTACTGGTCCAGTGGAAGCCCGGCATACCCGAGCTACCAATCTGAGTCTGATCATAAGGGTTTCAGCTGTCGTGCTTGATAAGTCATCCGCCATAACATTGGCTTGCTCACCTCTTCGTGAAGAACAAAACTTAATATACCGAGCGAAACTTGATGTAGACGGAATTTCCCGTTGTATTCGCACCATTTGAAAAGCCCCCGAAACATGTCAGTGGTGGCTCACGGGCAGCACTCCAGATCAATGTGACGTTAAGGTTTTGTGGTTTGAAACAGCTATGCTCGCCATGGATGGAGGAGCTAGTGTTCCTGCTTTCTGGATTGGATTGATTGGTGGAAAACCAATAATCAGTTTTCAGATTGCAAGAAAACTTCAGTGAAGAGGAGTGTTAATTCGAAGACTGCTTCCTATGAAGAATGTATGGTGGGGGGGACGGCGACTTCATACTCAGCGAAAGAATGTATAAGCCAGATTGCGACACCTCCTGCGCAAAGATTGCCAATGTGAGGCAGCTATTTTTGCGGATAATAGTTCTGCAAATGTATAAGCTGCTCTGAGGTATGCTAAACAAAATATCAAATACGTCGACGGTGTTTTGGTCAGGTATTCCAAATATTCCAAAGTTACAAAACGTTGTTCCTACATCGATTGAATACAAAACTAGAAAATCTATAGTTATGATCCTCACAATTGTTTTGCCTTTGCTCATTGTTGTGCTTCATCTTCGCCGTTCTTTAGCATCTTCGTTTTTACGTTCGTCGAGTCAGTACAAAAAGCTTGTCGAAAAATGCCTAAAATGCGTTGTAGAGGAAAGTTAACTCTGCGATCATTCACCACGAGACCTTAAGAAAGTTACTAATGGCTTCAGGAGTTGATAGGGGGGGGGGGGAGGGGGTCATTTGGGCAACTAACAAGGGTTTTTGCCTGCAAATAACAAGGCCTGTGGCTGTGAAGAAACTTGAGAAAAGATCGGTGGAGAGAGGGAGTTTCGAGCCCAAATGGCCACCATCGGACGGGACGCATCACAGAAAATTAGTTCGCTTACTTCGGTTTTTGATCGAAGGTCCGAAAGTGATTCTTGTTTATGAGTATATGAGCAATGGTTCACTGCAGATCTTCTTTAAAAAAAAACTAGTTGAGTTGGAGAGAGAGAGAGATGAGAATGCACTAGAAGATGGCCAGAGGTTTCTTTTTAACTCCATGAAGAATGTCAAGTTCCAATACCATTACACATCACGCCCCAAAAAACAACTTCTTGATATTCAATACAACGAAAATTCGTGATTTGATGCCAAGCTGTTGATGCCAAACCAGTCGAGAACCAGCAAATACTTGGCACGCAGGGGCAAAAACAACGCTTTAATGTCGCGCCAATCAGCTCTACGTTGGGATTGTATTGTTGGAGATGCCTGCGCAGAAGTAAGATAGAAGTGAAGGAGCAAGAGCGATGCGATAGCCTCACTGTCTGGGCATATAATTGCTAAGGGTGAAGACTGAGAGCTTGTTATTAAGAAAATTGGACTTGAAACATATGGGAAGAATGGTAAAGGTTGCTCTTTTATGCATTCAGGATCACCGCCTTTACGTCCTCCCGAAAATGTCATCTGATGTTATGAGCGAATGATGGATATTTCCGGACCCTCACTGTCTGCGGCTATCGTTTTCATTAACGTTATTCTCCGTTCAATCTCGTTGCATTTGGAATTACGCATGTGCAAACTTATTCTACATGAATTTGGACATGTCAAACATAGTGCTTTTAATTTGGTTTCTTGTTTGTGAACTATAAATTGTGGTTGAATATAGGAAAGGGCTCTCAGTCGTTATTCTAGCTCATCGGTTTGGTCTGGATCAACCGAACCTCGATTTGGTCGACCGTCATCTACTCTTTGGTTGCACTGCCCATTTCAATTTTGTGTGATTTCCCCTTCTTTTCTTGGTCGATTCACGTTCAATTTGATTCATCGCACCAACAAGTTTTGCATGTGCACATACTTTTAAAAACTTTGACATCTCTCTGAACAATTAGTTTAAAAAAAAATTTTTGCCATTTTGGTTTTCTAACTGTAAAGTTTATCGTTAATTCTCACTTTAATTAATTCAAACTTATCTCATTCGATATCTTAGTCAATTCATTATCCTTTTTTTTCCCGTTTACATAAACCTTTAAGGTAACTATTAATTTTTATTATTTTTTAATGATAGTCTAATGTAAGTGTGCACTATTGTAAATAATAAGATACTTATAAGAGGAATTTCAAAATCCACATAACAATTTATAAAAATTCAGTCAACATCAATTTAAACTTTTACTTAAGAGTACCCAAAAGGAAAACGTGATTTTTTACCCGTGATAAAAACTGATAATTAAGGATTAAAGTAAGCAAATAACAAGCGAGAAAAATTATGCAAAAAATAATTGAAATTTAATTTCCTGTAATTTATCCTTTTTGCTATGTGTCACAAAATGAGAATTCAATCATCTTCACATTGTGCGTATCTATATTTCTATTTGCTACTTAATCTTTGCTATCATATTTGCTATCATATTTGTGGTTATCCAAAGTAGATATTTTAAATTGATTTTATTACAAAGTTTATACGAAATGTTTTTTGCAATTGAGACCTTTCAATCTATCAGTATATTTTGTATTTACACTTGCACTCAAGTACATCATCCACAATAAATCTTCTTCTGCGTGGCCTTATTGTTGTCAGCATGCATGTTTTCTTTTATTTTGGATTAATATCACAAAATATACAAAACTAGACGAAAGAAAAGCAAGATTTAATGTTAATAGTAGAGTGATCAAGGGAAATCAAAACGCCATTGAAAATATCAAAATTATAAAGCAAATTAGGAGCACGCCATGGACAACTATTCACAAAATCACGAGTTCACATGTTCATAAAAGATTTTAAAATAGTTTGAACGTTGTCGCGATTCCTCAACAAACCCACGATGTTTTGATGTAAGTCCAAGGACTTTTAACCGCTCGTATAAATTGCGTGGTGCCCGAATACGAAAAAACAAAATTCTAGGGGTCTTGATGTAATGCTTAAAAGGCATTGCAGAAAGAATAGAATGTGTAGGCATCCAACTATTATTCCCTGAGGCAAAGACTAGAATTCCTAATGTTAATGGTGAGCGGAGAGGACCCACGATAATTCAACCACCAACGAAGCAGAAATTAAAAATATCGGACAAGAATTTAACATGTTTGGAAATTTTTCCTACATCCATGGATCCGAGGCTATACCACTGCTTTATGGAGGAAGATGGAAGATATAAACAATATGCCAAGAAGAATCAAAACCCCCAAGTAATTTATACTTTCAGCAAACCTATCTTCTTCCTCTCTATGCGATAACACTTCTCTCTGGCCCAAATTCTCCAGAACCACAGACCAATCTATTTCATGCAATACCCAGAACCTTTGAAAAAAGATAAATACTAATCATCCTCATCGAGCTCACAATAGATGAAATACCTAAAATGTCATCCAACAGCACGCATTAAGCTACGTCAAACTTAGACAAGTATAGGGCTAGGACAAGGATACCCCCCGGCGCTTTGGACTATCACGTAGATGCAATCTACGTTGAACATTATACCAGCTCAAGAGCTAACCCATATTCTCCTTGAATGGTACAGCAAGCGCTGGAGGCAAACAAACTATACCTCGTAGTTGATAAAGCTAAACCCTAAGTATCGCATAGTCAGAGTCATAAAAACCAGGACAATAACTTCTTGTCCGTTTAACATTCCTTAACATCACTAATCCTACATTCACAAGTATAGATATATATATCATTAATTCCACTTCTAAAGCATGTCCATGAACTTTATAGCATTAGCCATATATTTATAACTATGCGGATCGAAGGACAGACATTGCCCCACCATCATAAAGAACCAATGATAAGATAAGACAAAAACGATACACAAAGAAAAATGTGCTCTCTTTGCACTTCATCTCATCTCCTTCGGTTGAAGTACTAGTGCTCTCCTTGTGACTAACAATTCACCTTTAACGGGTTTAAGCCCCATCAACATCGCTACAAGCTACAATATGACATTCGTATCGTTGAAACTAATACTTGCTACATCATCATTATCATTATAAACATCATTCTTTTGATCGGGCAAATTGAAATTAACCATGACAAACCTGACATCTAAGAAAATTAATGTCATGAGTCTTAATTGCCATAGAAGTTTCAGTATTACCTTTCAAGAAGGTAGGGAGGGCGATCGTAGACTTTTCTCTAATTTTCCTTAGGTTTTGCCTTCATTCCTTCACATGGAACTTCCCTTTTGCCTTTAGTTTCGCCGTTTTTTTTGGTCTTAATCGACTTGTGCAACAAACTTCTTCATGCCCACCTAGTGTTGAATCAACTATATCCGCAACGTTTCGATTTAACCCTCCAATAAATCGTGTCATTATGGCTTCGACATCCTCCTCCACGTTAGCCCTTATCATTGATACTTCCATCTCTTTGTTATATTCTTCACACTTTTTTGACTCATTACATCAATTCTGTACCATTCTACAGAAGTCTCGATTAATCGTGTAGTTAGGGAATAAAATCTTTTTTCATATTACTTTATGTCCTCTCATTGTGAATGAGTCGCTCACTGTATCTCCTCTGATTTTACTAATTGATCCCCCATATGTTACATAATTTGTTGAAATCCATCGTCGCGGTGGGGGCGAGCGCTTTTTAGCTTTCTTTTTTTTTGTCTTTTTTTTCTTTGGTTTTTTTTTTTTTTTTTTGTTTTTTTTTTCTTTAGTATATTTTTCTCCTGGAATGAAGCTACGACACTCAAACATATTATAGAACCTTTCTTTCTCATTCCAAATTATAACCGAGTTCAGACTTTTATTGAAAAGGAGGTATTACAAATTTGATGTTGCTTCGCGTTTTCCATCTTCCGATTTGCTTAAAATCTTTACTCGTGCGTAGTAATCTCATAAATGATTCCTCATGTTTATGTATCATTGGTGCTGATATGCTTTCGGCAGGCTTGTCGTTTTAAGACTCCATTCTAGCCAACCGCACGTTTAATACCCTAGACAGTGATTTATATAGTCCTCATGACCATTTTTAGATCAAATGAGGATGTTATTCATCACTACTCATGATTGGAAGAAAGAGATAAAAGTGTTAGTGAAAAAAATTTAATAACTGTGAAAGTCACTACTCCCTAAATTGTGTACACTCAATCCGCACTCCACTCGTGTTCATCCAAATTGGTCTTTTATAAAATATATCACCATCTTGCATTTTACCTTTCAATTTTATTTTTGCTATTTATGTAAAAACTTAATCAAGAGAAAATATTCAACAAGTAAAAACAAGCTACAAAATTCAAACCTCCAAGCTAAGACATTCAACCTCCACAGAATAGGAGAATCAAAACTATTTTTGAAAAAAGAGAATATGAATAATCAATGAAGGAATTTTGTTACTAATCAAGAAGAAAAATAACAAATTCCAAGAGGCATAAGGAATTGCATGAGAATAATGACTATAAAGGAAATTAGGAATTGAAATATTAAGAATAACTAGGGGAGACTTTGAAAATAAGAGTCGAAACTTTACGAGCAAAGTTCGAAAAAACTTCAGAAAAGGGAGTCGAAATTTCACGAATGAAAATTCGAAAAACTTTTTAAGAATGCTAATCAAAATTTCAAGATGAAATTCGAAACTTTAAGATCATGTCGAAATTTCAAGCATGAAATTTGAGCTTAAGAATAAGAATCAAAATTTTAAGAATAAAATTCCAACTTGATAAGATGAGAATTGACGTGTTCAAGAATGAAATTCGAGACTTAAGAGTAAGAAAAAAAATTGATATTTTTTTTAATTATGAAGAATTTTGGAAAAATAAATTCGGGAGAATAAGAGATGGACCTAAAATTAAAGCTATCGCTTGAATCTAAAATTTTTTGCTCGAGTACCACAAGGAGATAAAAACGAGTATATCAAATCGAGATCTTTCAACAACGCGAAATAGAAATTCATGAACACTTTTAAATCAAAGTAAAAAAGAATTGATCCTGATCGAAATTGCTGATGGAACCCAAAAATTATATAGCCAAGAGGAGCTTGACAGACCAAAGTTGTTGGTAAGAACCAAACTATCAACTTGCTCTCTCAAGATTGATTGAAGAAGATCAAATTCTCACCAAGAATAAAGAGAACAATTCTAAAAAGAATCACTAAAAACTAATCTATAGCTTTAATCAAATTCATTGCAGCATAAATATCTCAAAAGGTTACAACTCTTGTGTTTAACTAGGCTAAAATAAATATTAGGGGAATTATCAATTTGAACCAATGTGTACTATACATTTTTTTGTCAATTAGCCCATGTCACCAAAAAAACTGGCAACGAAACCTTGTACTATCCATTCCGTATCAATTTGAACGTTGAACTTTTTCTGGTAAACTCCTAACGTAATGCACGTGCCAGGACTAAAAAATTGACCCAAAAAAAATTTACAGAATCCCTTAAATCCCCAATTTGCCTCTTCGATTTTCCCATTTTCAGCGAAATCGCGAGCTCCTCTCTGATTTTCCAAGATTTCTCCAGCCGAACTTCCTCCCTCTTGATTTTTGCCACTCAGCGCCTCTTTGATTTTCCCAGATTTCTCCATACAGAACTTCCCTCTCTGATTTCCATTTCCAAGCAGAGCTCCAGCCCGAAATCGTGAACCCCTCTCCGATTTTTTCACATTTCTCCAGCCGGAAATCTCCCTCACCCTCTTTGATTTTTCTAGAAAGCCCCGAGCGCCTGATTTTCAAGCACTCGAAACGCTCCCGATTTTTCTAGCACCCATTTTTTGAAGTACCCGAATTCTCTGATTTTTGCTTTTACTCAGGTACCCTTTACTTCTGTTTTCCTTCCACTGGTTTGTCCTCTTTTTGAGCCATTCTGGAATAAACCAGAAAGATATAAAAAGCTTAGAAAATGTGTGATTTTTTATAGGCTGCATATTTCGTATACCACTAATTCAGTTTTGTCCAACTCTTAGTAATACAAACTAAATGAATATAGCCTTCATTTGTATGGTTTCCTGAACGTTGAGTTCTGCTGTTATTGATTTGATATTGCTCTTGCTATTCCTGCACGTAAGAATTATTGGATATCCATATAGTGCCCTATATTCATAGTAGTATCACTATGTCCATTCTAATATATGATAATGGTTTTAAAAAATCAAAACTGTAACATTTTGAAAAGCAGCACTCCAATGTTTTTATATGTATTGTTCTGGTAGGCTATAGCTCAAGGTGTTGGTGTTGTGAGATATCGATTGACATGGCTTCTAATGGCTTCTTCGCATGCCTTGCAAAGGAATGAAGGTGCTATCGGTCAGAAGGTTCCCATTATTATTTCAATAAGTTGTGTTTGTAATTCTAAATTATCATTGTTGTAATTGGTATCTGATTCAGAGTATGGTCAAAATGGTAAATTTTTGCAATGCAGAGTTCGTCTTCATACATCTGGACACCGAAGAATCCGGTAAAGATTTTTTAGCTGTCAATACGATGTGGTAATATAATGTTATCTATAATGTAATTTGTAATTTTACATATAATGGTGCGTTTGTTCAGGTAGACGTCAGGAGGATGAAATTTTTTTCCATTGTACATGCACTCCATGTATTAGGGCGAAAGATTAATTAATGGGTTTACGTCAAAATAGAAGTAATGAAGCCAATCCCGGAGCTACGGAATAAGGGGGAAACAAAAATTGCCATGTTATGTTATAGTTGGCTACTTACAATTGTATTGTTTGTACTTATGTTTATAGAACTATGTATTTAGTTTATGTTTGTTGGTAGATTCTGTTTAACACATCAAAGAAAATGACGATGACGCATTTCATATATGATGAGATTCATGTTGGTATTTTTATTTGTTGATAGTAGATATCATGGTTGAAGAGTTTCAATTTTTTATTTAACTCTTCCCTATTATCTTGTTTTTATTTTCTAGATACCATGTACGACCATGATTCAAATTCCTCAAGAGTGCATAATATTTCTTGCATATAGTGAAAATGGAGAGAAAATCTAATATCAGACTTTACCAAGCTTCTAACTAATCCACTAAGGCAGTATCAGGAAACATCTCACAAAAATCTAAAATTAAGATGATGGGAAGTAATCAGGAAACATCTCACAAAATCTAAAATCATTTAGCTATGGGATTTCCCACAATTCTTTCTTCCAAAAACCTGACACACTAGAACAAAAGCTATAATAGAGTTTTACAAGCTTACCAATTACCTAATAGATAATCGGAAACATCTCACAAAAACATCATTAGTTTCTTCAGTTTTACAATCTATGCAAATGAGGCAGTTTGATCAAACTCATTCCTAAATTGGTCCCTCTTCCCTCACGGCTCTCTACTTGAGAAAATCACGCTCGTGTACTTCAAAAAATTCGGTGCTTTCTGGACAAATCAAAGAGGGAGAGGAGGATTTCGTGCTAGAGACATCTGAAAAAATCAAAGAGGGAGTTCACGATTTTGGGGCAAAGGCTGTAGCTCTCTCTGGAAAATGGGAGAAATTTGACAGGGAGGATTTCGGGCTGGAGCTCTAGAAGATGAAGTTCGGGTGTTTGAAAATCGAGTGGGAAAATTCAGAAGGAGCTCGCGTGCAAAATAGATAGGGGGTCAGGCTGGAGAAAATCTGGGAAAATCAAGAGGAGCTCGAATTCAAGAGAGTGCTGAGTTCGGGTGGAAAATTTGAGAAAATCATAGAGGAGCTCGCAATTTCGTTTGGAAAATGGAAAAAATCGAAGAGGAAAATTACGGTGGTTTAGAATCGGCAGCCTTTGGGTCATTTTTTTGGTCTGCACTGCGAATTAGGTATTAACCGAATTTTCCAAAAAGGTTCAAATTGATAACGGAATGACAGTACAACGTTCAGTTTGCTAGTTTTTTAGGATTATAGGGGGTTGAATTGAAAAAAAATGTATAGTACACGGTGCAAATCGATAATTATCCTAAATATTTAATAGTAATAAAAAATCCCTAAGAATCTAAAAAATGTATTGAAAGCAACTAGAGTTAAGGAAACTTACTAATATATAAAAAATAAGAAGACAAATGAAATATGAACGATTGAAGATCTGGAAGTGAAAGGTCAGCTAGAACGCGTGGGGCGGGCCCGATAGGCGCAAGGAGTGAATGCTAGAATTGCGCCAATTTTGAATTTGGCATTTTGGAACTTCCTGTCTCTCCATACATCTCCCTGCATGTAACTTCTGGTTTTTTCTTCATGTTTAATGGTTCTTTCTCTTGGATCTTCATTGACTAAATATTGAGGTTTGTACTTTGGGTCTCCTTTATCTTCTAATGGATATTGGTCATTGATTTTGAATTTATTGATCTTGGTTCGTATCAATGATGCTAACTGAAAATGCTAAATCAAGACGAGTGGCACCATGTGGGTACCTGATTGCTTCCATAAGATTGCAATAGAAGATTCTTCATAAATTTACCTCATGGCCAAACTGTGGGCTTGATTTTGGACAACTTAGATTGGTTTCCAAGAGGATTTTTGAACCCCTTAAATGTTCGAGCTCAACCTCAGAAGCACCTGTTGCATATAGCCTCTTTTGTGTCAAACATAAAGTTTTCTCACTATTGAATTTAGAAGGTAATGCCAAGATCTTCTTGGACAACCACGATCTTTCGTGATGAATACTATTCCAAGACTCAAAATTTACTTGGAATCTTTACAAGTCTTATCGTAATAATGTTATCAGAATTACAATAAAAAAAATTATTTTTATCATTACCTTAAGTCCGAACAAGAAGACACAGTTGTTCATTTCAAGATGAAGTTGTAAAACTCTTTTCTAGTGACTAGGAGATTGTTTCCATTCATACAAGGATTTTTGAGTAGGACATATTTATTTATACGAACTTGAGTTCCATCCGCTTGAGACCTTAGACATAGAGCACATATAGATCTCCATGTAAAAATGTATGTCTTTACGCCATCTGCTCATGCTCCAAGTATTCAATAGCAACCTTTAGCAAGTAATACTCGAATGGAAGGTCGTTTTACCATGCGAGAATATTTCATTGTAGGTCCATCCCTCCCTTTGAGAAACCCGTTCGCGACCAGCCTAGCTTGCTATCGAGTCTTCTCCACCCATCGACGTATCTTTAATTGGAAGAATCCACTAGATCAAAACCTTGTGAAATTTGATTTTTCAACTAGACTGATGTTGTTTTCTTCGCGGAATCTATTCTTCTTTTATGGCAGCCAACATTTATCTTTATTTTTCATTGACATTTCTTAGCATCTGAAAAATGAGGGTAGGCTCCAAATTCTTTATAGCTTCGAGGAAATGAGAGAGCAATGCTATTATGTCAGCAATCAAAGCTCTGTATGTGTCGGCTTATGAACTCTCTAGATTTGTCTTGTCAATTGATAGTCAACAAACAACTCATCACCCATTCCTAAAAATTTTTAGCTTTTTGATCCTATCTTGAACATATGACCTCAGCCGAGATCTTGATTGTTGTAATTCTCCATGCCTCACTTGGTGTGTGGGTTTTTGTTATGCCATTTTTTTAAATTCCACATACTTCCTTTAAAGGGAAGTTTCTCTCACTGAATGTCACATCTTGGCTACCACAATCGTTTGATGATTGGCTATATATGTAAAACACCCGACATGTCGGAAGGTGCGTGATTTTCTGACCATTTATTATCACCTTTTATTTAACCTGTTGATTTAAAATTTGATTTTAAGACAAATTATTACAAGTTGAGCTAAAACTAGGTTGGGTGGCAAGAAGAAAGATTGATGGATAAGTTAAATAGAAAAAGGACAACCTTAATCTCATTTAAACCTCATGTAGCACACCGATCTCACCGGCGATCTTCTATCCCGAGCTCTGCTCTCTGTTTACGGCAGTTCTCCTCACTGAGACTAATTTAAGCCTGCATTTCTCTGCAAGTTGTACCCGAGGTATGCAATAGACATGTAGCTATCATGTAGTTTATCAGGCTCTGTTTTCAGTCAGCATGTGAACTTGGAGTTATCAATGGCCATGCGTTTTGAACAATTTTAGAATCCGAGGTATAGTGTAAATGGTAAACCCGATAGATTTGGTCTTTTAAGTAAACCTAACTCAGTTTAATCAATTAGTAGAACTCTTTGTCTATTTTGGATTTCAGATTTCGCACAGAAGCTTTAGACACGGATTCGGAGGGAGATGACTCAGCTATTAGAATGGATGACTATGATTAGAACTGTTGGGTTTATTTAACTACTGTAATGTGAAAGGTGTAGGTGAAGAAGTTGAAAAGAAGTTGCAGAGAAAGTGATCAAGTTTGCTAAAGGAACCACTGGTAACTGTTGAAGTTTAAGTTTCGGCCAATAGGGGCCTACATCAACGGGATTAAAGTTAGATTTTAGTGAACAGTGTCTGCTATAAGTTTGATGAAAGTCGCTGGATTGGTTCTGTTATTCTTCATTGTACTTCCCTGTCTTAGTCGATGATTAAGTGCATTTATGTTATGGGCATCATGTTTTGACTTCTCAAAGATATGCAAATGTTTGAAAATATGTTTTCTCAATGATAAGGTAAGAAGATTAAAACTGATGCAACGTGGTTTATTAAGTGAGGGTGGGGTGGTTCGCGTAGTCACAGTACGCAGAGCTAGGGACATATGAATACGAACCCGCTGTAGGGACCTGATCAACTCACTGTCGAACCACCTTTGAACGGCACAAATCCTACCTAACCACATAATATAATGAAGAATATGAATGATGACGGGAATGATGAATATGAGATGTCACGAAGGATGATTATGAACATGAATACGAGATACGATATGAATGGATAGATAAGTACATTGAAAAAGAAAAGACTTATGAGCATGTTTTTCACTCAAAGTTATGATTCATGAAATCAATAAATAGTTGCTTCTTACTAAGCCTTAGGATTACAGTTTACACCTTATGATGTAGGGGAAGAAATATCCGGTGCGGAATTCAAAGTTGATGAAAATGTCTGAGATAGGTTGCGATGGAGGTGATCAGTTGTTGAATCTGTGGCTTGCTGGCAAATGAGTAAACCTTGGTGAACGTTTATGATTTAAGGATGTTTATCAGTTTGAAGTTACGTAGTATATTTATGATTTGGAAGTTAAGTATGATGACTTTACTTTGCGAATATTGAGTTCTGAGTTTGCCTGTATGAGTTACTGAATCTGAGGATATTATGAGGATATTGAAATGAATTATTAAGTCTTGAGCTGTATGAGTTCTAGTAGTTTTGGTTCATTCGCTTGAGATCTGGTTATTAGTTGAGGTATATGACGTTTATGTTATCTAAAATCTAGTCTGAGAAACGCCAGGATGTCTTCGCCGAGGGACTCTGGAGGAAAATTGTTGTCTTCCGGCTGACGTCTCGGCAGAGAGTGTAAAGAATTTGAATGATTTGCCTTCCCCCGTCTGACCGTCCACGGAGGGAAGATGGTTTTCCTTCCGGCTGACGTCATCGGAAGAGAGAATTGTTGTCTTCCGGCTGACGTCACGCATATAAGTGTACTTAGAAGGTTGGTATGAGTTTGCCTTCCTGGCTACGTCATCGGAAGGGGAACGATGTTGTCGTCCGGCTGACGTCATCGAAGCGGGAGAGGTTGTCTTCCGGCTACGTCATCGCAGGAGAAGTGTGGTTAAGTTGTATTAGTGTGCCTCGCGGCTGACGTCATCGGAAGGGGAAAGATGGTTGTCTTCCGGCTGACGTCATCGGAAGAGGGAATTGTTGTCTTCCGGCTGACGTCCGAATCGCAGGAAATGTATAGAAGTTGTCTGTTTGCCTTCCGCTGACTTCATCGAAGAGAAAAACGCTATTTTGTCGTCTAGTGTAGCCGGTAGAGGAGTGTATTCTCTACCGGAAAAAGTATTCACACGAGTATTACTGAAGCATCGAGAGAGTCACGGGTCCCACCATAGATGTGCCCCTACCGTATGAAGTTTTAATGACACTAGACGCTTGCAACGGTTCATCCGTAGATTCCTCACCGGCGAGTTTTGTATGGGTCATCAGTGTTAAGCTCCAGCTCACCGGAAGAATGTGAAACTCTCACCTTGTCGTTTAGCGATGGGCTGCGAAGTGCTTGTCTTGGCTCTCCGGCAGATGCTATGCACTTCATCAAAGGTTATTTTCAAAAAAAAAGAGTACAAAAGGAATTTAGTTTAAGTAAGGTCAAGAAGTCGTGACGTCCCTCCTCGTATTGTTACAATTATGGTATCAAGCTAAACCAGGTTCCTTAAATCGGTTCTGTAGACTGCCTCCCAGCACAGTTGCCACCGTGAGTACTCTCCAACAACTGTAAGTGTGTGAACGATTTCTAGTGATGTCATTATGTCAAGATGTGTTTCTATTATTGCTTAGAATCTCAAGATTGTAAGTGTGGGAGGTCCAACAGAGGAAGACACCGGATAGACCAACACCGTTGCTCAGCTAATATAATTAGTTATCGCCAATCACGACAAATAGAGCACAGTGATACTAATACAGCTTGTGAACATCCATCTCTAATGTTAACATGGCCTGGGGGTGAGCCGCTTCCACAGCTCAGACCCCCCGACTCAGTGGCCAAGTTGCTGACCCCTTTTGATGCTTCATGAATGATCCGAAAAGTAGAGGACATGTTTAAGTAGGCGAAAGTTGATGTAGATAGAGTCACCTATGCTGTCTATCATTTGGAGTTTGAATGCAAGGCATTGGTTGGATTCTCTTCAGAGCCCTGAATGCAGAGACAGACTGGATAGGTGTTTTAAACTGCCTTCTTTACAAGTACTTCAAATATGACCGTTCAGGCCGGAAAGAAGAAAGAATTCATGAACCCTTCGGTCAAACTGGCTCCGGGCAGACGGATTATATATGCAAATTCGATTCTTTGTCACGGGTTTGGCTCCCTGCGACTGGGGTTGAGATGTGAAGACGATTGACCATCTTGTTCAAGGACTGAACCGAGGA